>JZLH01S0264092.1:56802-64302 GCA_001188425.1 Eucidaris tribuloides | reverse complement strand
GATGGTTGAATGATGATGATGATGAATGATGATGATGATCATGATGATGGTGCGGTGGTTTGGTGATGAGGAACAGTGATGTTTAGTCATGATAGGATGACAAGGATAGATTGAGATTTGAGATTGATGAAAAGTAGGCTGCATTATGGTAATTTGTATTGCGTAGTTAAGTATGTAAAATGATGTATTGTTGATGATGGTGATAATGATGATGAGATATGATGATGAATGATGTGATGATCTGATGGATGAATGATGATGATGATAATGATGGCAATGATAATGATCGATAAAGTGAAGAAGATAAGATTATGATGATGAAAATTTTAGTGGGGAAGGGATGCGTATTAATAATGGTTATTGAGATGGTGGTTGTGTGCTGATGATGATGATGATGCATGATGATGTTGTTCATGTTGATGTTTGATTTAATGATGATAATGATAGGATACGTAATGATGATAAGATGATGAACTGAATAAGATGAGATGATTATGATAGCGCTTACGCTGTTGCTCAACTCAATGACCCATACTGTGACGGCTTTCATGGCAGCAGAGAGATGTTTTATGGAGGATGATCATATGCCGTAATTGATATCGTCTGTAATATTGGCTATGGTTGATACTACCAGTACTACGCGTCATTCCACCGTTGTTGTTGGGAACCCGAGCTTCAGTGACATTGTGGATGCGCAGGTATATAGTCAGTTTGGATATGATCACCTGGGCGATAAACATTGCTGTTTTGATCAAAAAGTCCTGAATTCCTGCAGAGTGTATTGCATTTATTATTAAGACTGCTGGGTATCAAGTACTTGCCTAGGATTAGCAATTGCTCGTATTTGTATTGGACACTTCTATTGCGCTCCCAGCTTTCTGCAATATGTATGTACCTGTTTATTCTAAATGTTTATGTGTGCATTGTATTGAAATATTGAATTAGAATCTTGCAACCAAATGCAGTTTATAACTTCTGTATGATTATATTGATTGAGCCATTGGTATATGATAAATATGAATGATCAACAAACATAACAAAATAAAACGAAAATAACACAAAGGATACTATTCATACTTCTGAATTTAATGCAGCTGTCATGCATGGTTTCTAGTGTATTGGAAATGTCTGATACAATGATATTTGTTTTCCCACGTGTACATGGGATAGTTAACTGTTGTTCTTTTGTAATTCAAATATTCATTCTAATATTGCTGGGGTATTAGGGCAGAGCAGGTGGGGATTTCCATTTCATATTCGCCTTGAAGGTCACAGCTTCAAATCTCACAGCTGACATTCTTCAGTGAAGTTGCAGTTCTGGAAAAGTCTTGAATGGAAGTTGGGACATGTTTGTTAGTTCTAATAAATTTTCATTAATTATTGTTATAATTATCCACTATATTTAATTTTATGTTATATCGTTCATGTATTGGGGGTCATTTGTAACCAACTGTAATGCTTTCATGATTCTCACTATTTTGTTCAACTATGTTTTTTACTATTGATATAATGTATTTTTGTGTTTTTTAGTGAAATAAATTGAAATTGAATGCGAATAAAAAAGGGGAAATTTAATTTAGTAACATGTATACTAACAGTACTCTTCACATCTCTTGTGTACTGTTTTATACATGCCAAGCTCTTTTTTTTACATTATACAGGAATATATTTAACATGAATCTTTATATGATATATGTATCATATGTTTTTAATATGTATCTATGTTTTTATGCTATCTACCTCTACATACATCTATCTGTCGCAACTAGTCAGCTATCTTCTAGTGTCATCTATCATTATCTATCTATCTATCTATCTATTGCTATCTATCTCTCTTCTATCTAATCTTCATCTATCTATCTATCTATCATACTATCCATCCATCTCATGTATGCTTTTATCGCATCATCTATCTATCTATCTATCTTACTATCTAGTCCTATCTAGTCTATCTTACTATCTATCTATGCTATCTAATCTATCTATCTATCTATCTATCTTCTATCTATCGTATCTATCTGTCTTCCATTTAATGTATCCAATGTTACCGCTATTACGGGTCTCATGATGTATCCATCTATTTTTTCATTCATCTATACATCGATTTGCAAGCAGATCATCTATATGAGAAGGGGGAGGGGGGTGGCCTTATGTTGCTGGGACATTATTCCATATTACATGTGACTAGTATATGAATATCCTTCAAACAATTTTTTTGTTGAATTTGCTGTTACATGGTACTTCGTGTTTAGTGAATTGACGAGCTGGTGCTTCTCCTTTTTTTATCAGAAATTGATGGATAATTTGTCAGATTTTAAACCTTTATATTATATAGTGATATCCTTGAAACTAATTTTCATACATTTTTTCTTGCTTCAAATTTCGCATAGTTTTTTTTCAACACTTGTAGATATGACGGTATATGTACTGACTACATGTACTTAGAATTATACAATAACATATGTTTTATATGTTCATTCACTTGAACTGAGTACTGCAGGTCGCATTTATCTAATTTTACGACAAATGCATTTGTACTATGTAATGATTCTCGTGGGATTTGGCAGTAATGAATCATGGCTAAGTTGTGGAATGTTTTTAAATGAGAAATAATAGTAATCAGAGCAACAGACAATGGCAAGATAATTAAGAGTATGCAGCTGGGTAAGGTGCCATCATAAGCCGGTGCGTGAACCAGCCCAATTGAGCATGGTATGAGAAAATCATATGAGATTTCATGTCTTAATTTATGCATACTCTACAATTTCGCACAAAATTATTAACAACTGGTTCGCCGTTTGGTAGAGGGAAAATGTGAATTATGTCATAACTCAACATGAATAAATTGTGATGTTTGTATCTGGAAAGTTTTTGTGTGTTATTGAAAACAGGAATCATAAATCATTAAATGACAAGGACCATGCATCATGTCTATGCTTCGATGTCATATTGCAGTCAATTTTCTTGACCTATAATTGTTTCTATGGAGCATTTTAAACCTTTCAGTTACCGCCCGGATGTATTGAAATTTAAAACAAATTGATACTGTTACTCATTGTAGTTAAACATAAGAGGGGACTGGGGTGCAAGCAAAATTGTATCACACAACATCCTGTTTAACATAGTGATTGCTGTACTTGTATACAGTAGAATTGGTTTGTTCGATAATATCAGTACAAGGCATTAAACCCATCTTTTTAGCATTGTTTGTAGTTTTAAAGATTACATAGTTGTATACAATTGTAAGCGGCTTTGGGCCTAAGGAAAAGCGCAGTTATAAGTATAATAATAATTAATAATCATAATATATTATATAATAATAATAATATAATAATAATATAATAATATAATAATACATAACAGATTTCTTACATGACATCTCAGGGGAACGTGTACTAGTATGCAAAACAACTGGCACTCTTAGATTTTCATTTTTTTTGGAAAGCTTGTTATGATATTTTGAAAATACCAGTACATATTGTGTCAACACTTCTTTTAACGGATAGCATGTGGGGATATGAGCTTTAGCATTTTAATCCCGTTGCTTACGGAGCGATGGGCCTGTACAAAGTCTATGGGGATTAGAAATCTCGTAGGCAACGGTTATTGAAGTCCCAAATTTCAAGGAGTTCAAGAATTATGGAATTAATGCATGGAATTTCATGCAAACATAAAGTTCACAGTGCTTGTACATTTTCATTTAGAGTGTGTGCATGCAGAGTTTTGATTGGCTTTGTGAATTGTTTTGGTCATGCAATTTGTCTGTCACCAAGACAGAGGATATTTGAAGTTTAAAACACCGAAGAACACACAATTTGCATTTTAGAAAACAGAGACTTGGACTTGTAATTTTGATGTAGCTGGAAGCGTTGTTGAACGTGAGCTTTACCAGGAAAGAGAAAAGAGATTAGCACGAGCCGCAACAATCAGGCACTTGTTTTTACAGGCCCACTAAATTACAATAACATTGATCTCACACAATCTCATTTAGGAGGAAGTGGAAAATGACAGCAGCACTACGTATTGCATGCTGGATAAGTTCATCTCATTTTCTTTTTTTTGCAGCTGGGCAGTTCGCACGCGAAGTGGACAAACTAAAACTTCATAAAATGGCTTTATCCTCAAATCATCTTTACATTGGCAGTGGTTTGATTGGCCTATGAATAATAAAGAATGATGGGGGTCATCATTTCTCCCGAAATTTTCTGGTTATTGAATGTCATTTCTAGGAGAATCAGCCACAGTCCTAGAATGGCTACATGTGGGATACACTATCGAAGAAATTCTCAGTTTATGCAAAAAACAGCAAAACTTACAATTTTTTCAGCACTTTTTTTCCCTTGAAATACTGTGAGCATCTAAAGTACAATGATAACTGTGTTGTCTATTTTTTTTTCAAAAAAGTCTATTAAGGCTTGAAAGATATTTTTCGAAATAATCGCGTCATCGTTACGTATTCCGTACCAAACGTTAATCCACAATATTGGACTGTAAATTAATTAGTCAAATTGAAAATGCTTAGTTCATGATCAATTATATGTAAGATCCATCTTCAATTCAGGCACCATTAAAAACGATTTGAATCATACATTCACGAGTTTTGGAAAACATCTATTTGTGGAAAAACATGTTCTTTTAGCGTCATTCCGTTAACCATAAGCTTTGATTATGCAAGATTATTAACCTGAAATGATTTTGTTGAAAAAAAGGTGAGAGAATTGTGTACTAGTATATCTAGATTGGGCAGCATATTTGACATTGTAATAATGACTTTTTGTTTTAGCACACTGGTCAGTAACAGTTCCAAAAATGAGTGCTGACTGTCATTCGCGTTACATGGAACTGTCATTCTCAAAAATCTACATTGTGAGTTTACTACCAAAACATGTATATGTCTGGCATATCAACAAATTCCTGGAAAGTGGCAGGTATTTTATTTTGTTAAGTCAGTGTAGCTGTATAGTTAAGTTTAAGGGTTTGGGCTAACATTTACCAGAGTTAAAAAAATCTGAAGCTACATAGATAATAGAGATAATTGTCTTGATAAGGTCTAAAATGACGGCTCCTGGAAAAAAATGTATTTCAAATGATTTTAGTGGCTCTTAAAAAAGTGAAAATGTAAGTTGAATCAGATTCACCTGCGTGTACTGTGTGTACTATCTACGCTAGTTTAAACTTGCCCCAAGTTTTTAATTGTTTTTCATACATAATTGCCATTGCAGATGAGCTTCCAAACTTTTTTTTTATTCTGGGGTGTTTATTTGTCGCATATGAAACTTACATGTAGTTCAGAATCAAAATTTGACAATCTGTTAATTGAAGCTCCACAATGTTACCTATCACTTTAAAATATTTATTCAGAGAAAACTTATTATTGTGGTAAATGGAATGACAATTTCAGTACTTTTGAAGCATGGATAATCATTTTGGAAGTACATTTTTTCGCAGGCTTCAATTTTTAGCATGATGATTTTGTAGGCTCAGAGTTTTTAAATCTGGGAATGATAATGCTTTTAAATATTCTATGTGATGTTTTACGTCTATCAAAGATATTACTGAATTCTTTAATAGAATGTTAATTCAGCATAATTGTTATTTTGATGTATGAGGTATTATTAGCAGGACGCTGTAATATAAAGTCAGCCCAAGGAGACAGAAAGTGCTTGATGAGCAGGTGGTCTTTTAAGTAAGGTTCGCTGTAATCCACATTTCAATGAAAAACATGTTTTTGAAGGAAACCAAAATTGTGTCTAAGACAGGTTTTCTTCTATACAGGTGGTTGCTGAGAGCAGGTTTCCACTGATTGATTTTATTATCATCATCTCATTATGATATATCAATTCTTATAATTCATCCAATATTTCAAGATATATAAATTGTAATTATAATGTAAGCATACACAGTGTTTATAGTAAAAGCTGAGCACTATGAATATATATAATATATTTCAGTGGCAGGCAGTTTTTATAATGTCAGAGACTGTGTGAAGCTGAGGACATGCTGTGCACCATGATGGGAGTGTCTCGGTATGAGACTGGAAATATCAGGCGCTATGTCTGAATATTTTGACAGTAAGGTTAATTAGATTGTGGATATTATATTCGCAATTCTAGAAGAATGTGTTGAAGTAAGAAAAAATTTATCCGCTGGCTTCGCATTGAAACAGCCTGCAGTCGAAAGAAAATTGCACATATTGAAAGCTCTTAACATGTGGTCTCTTTAGGGTATTATTGAAAGTATGATTATGATTTCATATCGCTTTCTTTATTTTTTGGCTGGGGGGGGGTGAGTTTTGATACTGATGGTTGTTTTATTTATTGCTGCGCAACTTGAATTTTGTGCCATGTCAGGAGTTTTCAATTAAATCTATGAGAAACTGGTGTTGTATGATTCGTTCATGTGACGGTCCATACTAGCCTTGGCATTTCATTTGCATGGATATTAGTGATTCTGGCATATTTCCGCTAATTTTTGATTTCAAAGAATCGTTTGCATCTTTGGGCAGGAATGCGTGTATAGGTGTCAGTTGTTTGCAAAATACAGAAATATTGCAAATGCGCATTTATTTATAAAAGTTTAAAGCAATGTTTAGCTGTGTGTATGGTGAAAATGATATAGTTCCTATTGTGTTTTATGATTATATAACACCAATTGCTCTAACTTGAAATGAAATCATTTGGCTCTTTTTGCACATGAATCAAAGAAGTGTGATATTTTAGATCCTTTCTGTCAGCTGTTACATCAATTATCTAAAATAGGTTGGGCCAGTATTTCTCAATAACTAAAAAAATTTACCTGTTTGGGCTTTTTGCCGGGGAACATATGCTAGGGCCCTTCTGCTGACACCTCTTCATCATCTTTTCAATGTCACTGTAATTGACTAGAGACTTAAAAAACCGCAGAAAGCATAGCAATCAACTCATGTATAATGATTTGTGTCAGTTACACTTGATATTAAGAGGCTGAAATTTTGAATATGTTTTTTCTTGGGAAGATTAAACAGTCCAATCACATTGACATACATCCAGTATTTGGCTAGCATGTGATGCATTCTGGATTTTCACCCATCAACCAAGTGTTGAGGCTTTTTCAAGGAGTTTTAGGTATGTCAGCTTGGTTACTACCCAGCTCCTGCGCACCAAACATGTCCTAGCTAAGAGTGGGCATCTCGACCTTCGTAAATTCATTGCTGGCAAGTAGCAAAATATTAATTGTTTTGTGCTTACTGTTTGATTAGGATAAAAAAAAGGAGAGACGTCTTAACTAATTTAATTCATAAAGGCGATATTACGTGGAAAGTAATTGATTAGGCAAAGAGTGGGCAGTTGATGAGTCCTGAACATCTGATTCAGAGGCCGGGCCTAGCATGTTTTATATTGATTTGTCACTTCATAAAATACACTTAAGCGCAGGGATTTCTTGAATAGAGTCAGTACTTGGCTAATATATTTGTATATTGAAGCTGGACGAAACAGAACGTGTGGGCAGTTTAACATTTTT
>JZLH01S0264092.1:29781-49469 GCA_001188425.1 Eucidaris tribuloides | reverse complement strand
AAACCTTATATACTATACCTTGAAACTAATTTACATACATTTTTCTTCTTCAAATTTCGCATATTTTTTCTTCACACTTGATAGATATACGGTATATGTACATGACTATATGTACTTGATATACAAATACATATGTTTATATGTTCACTTCACTGAACATAGAGTACTACAGTCGCATACTTCTAATTTTATGCACAAATGCATGTTGTACCTATGTATATGTCTCGTGGGGATTTGGCAGTAATGAAATTCATGGCTAATTTGTGGAAAATGTTTTTAAATGAGAAAATAATAGTATCAGAGCAACAGACATATGGCAAGATAATTAAGAGCTATGCAGGCTTGGTAAAGGTGCCCATCCATAACCGTGCATGACCAGCCAATTGGAGCATGGTATGAGAAAATCATATCAGATTTCATGTCTTAATTTATCATACTCTGCAATCCCCAAAATCTATTAACAAGTGGCTTTCCCTATGTAGAGGGGAAAAATGTGAATTATGTCATAATCTCAACATGATAAATGTGATGTTGTATCTGAGGGAAAGTTTTTGTGTGTTATTGAAAACGGGAATCATAAAACATTAATGGACAAGGGACATCATCATGACATCGTCTATGTCATATTGCATCATTTTATGGCCTAAAATTGTTTCTATGGAGCATTTTAAACACTTTTAGTTACCGGATGTATGAAATTTAAAACACCAAAATTGATCATGTTAAGTCCCCAAATTTCAAGGAATTCAAGAATATATGGAATTTATGCATGGAATTCTATGCAAACCTTATTTCTGTAGCAAAAAAAAAAAAAAAAAAAAATTGAAATTGCAAAAATGCAGCCACCCCCCCCCCCAAAAAAAATGCAAACACCAATAAAACAAAACCATGCATCAGCAGAAAATATGGATCAAGTTAACATGTTTGCAAATTTGTTTGCAAAGCTTCAATTGTGCTATGTGTACTGCAGTTTAGCCACACAGTACAGTGGGTAAACACTGCCTTGTACAGTTTTATTTAGCAGTGTGTGCATGCAGAGTTTGATTGCTTTGTGAATTGTTTTGTCATGCAATTTTGTACATGTCACCAAAGACAGAGAAATTATTTGAAGTTTAGAACACTGAAGAACACACAATTTGCATTTTTGAAAACAGAGAACTTGGGATTTCAATTTTGATGTACTGGAAGTGTTGTTGAACAGTGACTTTAAACCAGGAAGAGAGAAAAGAGATTGCACGGGCCACAACAAATCCAGGCACTTGTTTTTACCAGGCCTCCCAGCTAAATTACTAATAACATCTGATCTCACCAATCTCATTTAGGAAGGAACTGGAAATGACAAGCACAGATAAGTCATTGCATGCTGGTAAAGTTCATGTCTATTTTTTTTTATTTTTTTTTTTGCAGCTGCAAAAAATCATAACATTGTGAGTTAATACTACCAAAACATGTATACATGTCTGCAGTATCAACAAATTCCTGGAAAGTGCAGGTCATTTGTATTTCTTGTTAAAGTCAGTGTACTGTATAGTTAAGTTTAAAGGGATTGGCTACTTTATCCACAGGTTAAAAATCTGAGCTAAGTGATTCCCATGCTATCATGTCTTTGATAAGGTCTAAAAATGACGCCCTGAAAAAAATTGTATTTCAAAATGATTATTTAGTGCTTTAAAAAAGTGAAAATCGTAAGTTGATCGATATCACCTGTGTGTACCTGCGTGTACACTACGCTATTTACTCACCCGAGTTTTAATTGCTTATTCATACATAACTTGCCATTGGCAGTGTAACTTCCAAACTTTTGTTTATTCTAGGTTGTTTATTTTGTCCATATATGAACTACTATGTAGTCAGATATCAAAATTGACAATTTTTTTAATTGAAGCTCCACAATGTTAACCTATCACTTTAAAATATATATTCAGAGAAATTCTATCTATTGTGGAAATGGACATGACAATTTCATACTTTTGAAGCACTGGATAATCATTTTGAAGTACATTTTTTCCAGGGCTTCATTTTTACATGGATGATTTTTAGCTCAGAGTTTTTAAATCTGGGAATGATAAATGCCTTTTTAGATATTTTAATGTGATGTGTACATCTATCAAAGATATTACTGAATTCTTTAATAGAATGTTAATTCACATAATTATTTTTGATGTATGATGTATTATTACTATTATTATTATTATTATTATTATTATTATTATTATTATTATTATTATTATTATTATTATTATTGTTATTGTTATTATTATTATTATTATTATTATTATTATTATTATCATCATCATCATCATTATCAATATTATCCATCTCATTAATAATGTGTAAACTATTAATATCATCATATTTCACAACAAATATAAATTGCACATGTATAAGAGTACAGCATAAACAGGTGTTTATAATACAAAGCTGAGCACTGTGATATATAATAATATAAACACAACAAAAAACGTAACCTACCCCCCCCGTTACCATATACCATTACTTTTAACAAAACAAGTTTGATTGGCAAGAGTGTTCCTACACTCATTGACTAACTTCTGTGTGAAAGTGTGATTGGTCCGTTGGGTCATGCATGAATGAGCGTGCATTACAGGTGAAAATGCCACTTTTCAAAAGTCACATGAGTCATCTCTTATGCCAAAATTATGGTAAATAATAACATTTTTCCTTTATTTATAAAGTGTGCTTACTCAACCATGTCATGGTTACAACCGCTTAAATGTTCGTACAACACGTAAAGATACATTTTGCTTAAAAAATTCGGATTTAAATTTTTTGCAGTAAACTTAATGGATTTTACAATTTCAAAATCGAGAAAGGGTGGAAATTTTTCAATTGCGCTTACCGAAGCGTAAAATATGCAAAAAGTGTCAAATACGTATGAGAGGATCAAACGATAGATGATTAACATAAATAGTGATTAATCATTCACCAGAAACAGAATTTGTCAAAATCCTGCATCAAAAAACCCCCAAAATGACCTTTGTGACTTTTGAAAAGTGACTTTTTGCCTTAAATATGTACTCACTCATGCATGACTTGATGGATCAACCATGTTTTCTCACAGAATTTAGTAAATTAGTGCAGGAACATCCTTGCCAAATTATTGTGCTCAACACCGTTCTTTTTTAAAGTTATAGTATTTTGAAAAAGGGGTAGTTACTTTTTTTGTTATGTTTATTTCACGGCAGCAGTTTTATAATTGTCAAGAGACTGTGTGCTGAGGAAATGCTGTGCACCAGATGGGAGTGTCTCGGTATGAGACTGGAAATATCAGCCATATGTTCTGAATATTTGACAAGTAAGGTTAATTAGATCTGTGGGATATATATTCGCAATTCTAGAATATGTGTGAAGTAGATTATCCGCTGCTTCCGACATTGAAACAGCCTGCAGTCGAAAGAAAATTGCACATATTGAAACTCTTAACATGTGGTCTCTTTAGGGTATTATTGAAAGTATGATTATGATTTCATTCGACTTCTCTATCTTTAGGCTTGGGGGGGGGGGGGCTGGAGTTTTTATACTTTGATGGTTGTTTTATTATTGCTGCGCAACTTGAATTTGTGCATTGTCAGGAGTTTCAATTAAATCTAATGAGAAACTGGTGTTGTATGATTTCTGTTTCAGTGACGGGTCGTACTAGCCTTGGCATTTCATTTGGCATGGATAAGTGATTCTGGCATATTTCCTAATTTTATTTGATTTTCAAGAATTGTTTGCATCTTGGGAGGATTGCATGTATAGTGTCAGTTGTTGCAAAATACAGAAATTTGCAAAATGCAGCATTTCATTTAAAGTTAAAGGCAATGTTTAGCTGTTGTGTATGGTGAAAATGAATTTAATTCCTATTGTGTTTTAGATCATCTGTTAATGTTTTGATATGCTTCCATTTTTTTTAATTACAAAGAGATGAAAAAAAAAATGATAAAAATGTTAGGGGCCCCAACATTTTTCCACAATTAAAAGAAATCTTAATTATTATTTTCTTCATGTCGTAATGATTTCCTATGTGAATTAAATGTTTTCAGGCAGAAATAGCCAAGAAAGTAAAAAAAATAAACAATAATGTAGTAATATTTTATGTACAAACAAATGATGGTTTACCTATAAAGAACGATATAGTATTGCCAATTAATAATGGTCACTAGAACTTAGTAGCTTAATAACTTTCTTCATATTTTCCTGATATTTCTCCAACTTTCACTTATGTTCACCTCTGATTATCTGCTTCATTTCAATTAAACTTGCTATCAGCTTATAATTTCACTTTAACACTTTGTGTACTGAAAGCTTATAATCTTGCCCACATGTAACCTCAATGGACAACTGACAGCACACCGTTAAGCCGATAGGACAATTCATCGGTTATCCGGCAGAAGGGCCCTAGCATTTATTCCCGCCAGAAGGGCCTAAACACTAAATTGTCTCTAACTTGAAAACCATTGGCTCTTTTCACATGAAATCAAAATAGTGTGATATTTTAGATCCTTCTGTCAGTCTGTTAAGTGCAAATGTATCAAATGGGGCAATATTTCTTAAATTAGAGAAAAGTTCCTGTAAAGACCTTTTTCCGGGAACATATGCGAGGGCCCTTCTGCTGGACAACTAGCAAATTATTATCATAACTTAAAGGCAGGGGATCTCTTTTGCATGCTTAAAAATTAACATTGTGTAAATACAATGGCATTTAGAAGAAAATGCCATCTGGGAACCTTTAGCAGAATATAGGAGCTAGAAACTCAGTTTTAGTGAAATTATAGTGACCGTTGTTGACTCTGATTTGAATTTTTTCTCGCGAGAAAAAAATTCCTACCATAGAACGTACACTAAACGGCTATTGTTCTCCTTTTGCATTTTTCAAATTCTAGGCAACTACTGACTTCCAGATTTCACAGACATGCCTTTCATCAATAGCCTAAGGGCATGGGCTATCTTTTCTTGGTCTGAGGGGATGTTTACATATGAGATCCACTGCCTTAACTCTTCATATCATCTTTCAATATCACTGTATTGACTAATGACTTAAAAAAAAATAAATACAAAACAAAACAGAAAACATAGCAACTAAATGTATAAAAATGATTTATGTCAGTTACACTTGAATATTAGAGCTGATAATATTTTTTTGGAAGATTACAAAGTCCACATACATTGACAACCATCCAGTATTTGGCTAGCATGTGATGCATGTCTGGATTTTCACCCATCAACCAAAGTGTTGAGGCGTTTTTCAAAGGAGCTTAGGTATGTCAGCTTGGTATAAGTACTGCACCAAACACGTGTCCCTAGCTAAGAGTGCATCTCGACCTTCGGTAACATTTACATTGGCTGGCAGTAGGCAAATATTAATTGTTTGTCTTATGTTTGATTAGGATAAAAAAAGGAGAGACGTCTTAACTGAAATTCATAAATGCGATATTATCGCGGAAAGTAAATTTGATTAGGCCAAAGAGTGCAGTGTGAGAGTCCTAACATCTGATCACCAGACGGGCTGCATGTTTTACTATTGATTTTCACTTCATTAAAATACACCTCAACCAAGGGATTTCTTCCCATAGAGTCAGTAATTGAGCTAATATATTGTATATTTGAAGCCTGGAAGAAACGGATCGTGTGGGCACTAATTTTGAGCGAGGCAACATATGCTTGTGAGAGCTGCATGGTATGAAAAAGTGAGGAGGATGCCGTTAGGGTTTTCGAACTTTGGCTGTGGAGGAGAATTCTGAATGTCAAATGGACCTGCAGAAGTACCAAGGACTGGGTCAGAGAGAAAATTGGCACCAGCAAAGAAAATGGATTGTCTTCTATGAAATGTCATAAAATTAGGATACATGGTCACTGGCAACGTAGACCGACAGTTTGGTGATCTGAGTGGTAGATGGCAAACTTGTGTTGTTCGCCGAAGTTTCCACTGAGTGGATATCATCATTCGGAATCAGGTAGAGACATTGCGGTGAGGCACCTATGGCCCCCGTGGGCTATGGCATAATCAATCAGTCATTGAATATTTGATGAATTATATCTTGCATTCTGTAGCGTATCTGGTTCTGGAATCTGGATGATGTACTTTGATGTGGAAATACTTTAATCAGCGAATACTTTGAATTAATAGGCTAACATTGTGGAGTTTCAAATTAAAAAATTATCAAAATTTGCTATCTGAGCTACATAGTAGTGTTTGAATGGACAAGTAAACACACTAGAATACAAAAGTTTGGAAAGTTATGCTGCCACAGGCAAGATATGAATGAATAAACAATTGATACTTGGGGTGAGTAAAAAATAGCCTAGATCCACACACAGTAAGTCTATGGGAGGAAATGGGCAGGTGAATCTGGTCAACTTACGATTTTCAATTTTTTAGAGCACTAAATAATCATTTTGAAATGCAGTTTTTCAGGGCTTTATTTTTAGACCTTATCAAAGGCACTTGGAGCATGGAGGATTATGTAGCTCACATTTTTAAACTGTGGTAAATGTTAGCCAGTGCCTTTAACATCCTGTAAAAAATCAGTCATAGCACAGGGTACATACCTGCTTATAAAAAGGGAGCAGGAGGTACTAATAATTTTGATTTTTACTTTCCGTAAGAACATTGCGTGTTCATTTACACAAAAGGAGAGCAACTAAATACAAGAATATATAAAATCAAAAAGAATTACGCAAACTATTTTCAACCAAATCCCCCTTACCCCCGACCCACACTTCCACCCCTTATAAATTTTTGTAGTTCTTGTAACTTGACTGGGGAACATTGTACAAATTCTCAAGCAACCCTCACCCAGCATCCCCATGATCAACTTTGACATAGGCTGTAAAATGCAGTACCAGTCGACATACCCCTTCCCCATACAGGGGGCTGGGTTGGGTGGGGAGGGGGGCAACACTGTGGTGACACAGGATATGATCACTGGGTGAATCATCAGGCTCAACGTTTAATCCCCTGTTAACAGTCTGACGAAACAAGAAACAATCGCAGAGCTTGTGCACATGCTGCCGTGTCAGCCAAGTTTCTGTTACGCTGGGGCCAGGTAATTTTCAAAGCTCCGTTGATGGACTAGATTTTATGTTCCCCTATCCTTCCCCCGATATAAGCCATCAGGCATCAGTCACAGAGTGAGATATATATGCCGCTTCTTGTATATTCCCTCATATCAGTGATCATATTATCCTAAACTCCACTTACAAAGTGTTTGAATGGATTTGATGTAATCTTGCCTTACTGTTTGGAGGAGGTTTGCTGTTGTTCCTTTGCTGAGGGTATGAGGAGATTTATTCTCCTACTCAGGATGTCTACATGTTGTCAGTAGCCAGAAGCATATAATTTCTGTAGTACTTCATTGTGCTTGTCATTGCATTTGATGCGGTTCATACTTGCTGTCCTGGGCTGGTTGTGGTCATCCCATACTTTCTAAGGAAGTTCGTGGATAAGTATGCTTGTACGTTCCTACTTACATTTTGCTACATTCTTCATGAAAATTGTGTTTTTATTTGTTGGAAAGAGCTATACCTATACCTATACCTACTGTTTTACATTTTTTTGCCTCTACACCAAAGGTGCTGTGGTGAAGGCATCATTTGGGTTGTTTGTGTGGCAGGCTAACAGTGTCAGTGCATCCTTTCATGCATGCGTGTGTGTGTGCGTGTGTGTGTGTGTGTGTGTGTGTGTGTGTGTGTGTGTCTGTCTGTCTGTTTGTCTGTAACTTTCTTGTTGCGCAGAACTGAAATATCTTACAAAGCACTCAAAGGAATGTATTGAAACTAGACTTAGGTATGTATAATGATGCAATAATGAAATCATGAAATCATTAGATTTGAAGTTGAACCATCAAATGTTAAAGGTCATGCACCCTAGCATAATATATTTAATCTAAATTACCATGACAACTTCAAATCGCATTAAAATGAATCTTGGCAAAGTATGTGTTTTGGGGTAAAAATGAACTGATTAGCTTTCAGAGGTGAAAAGACAAATGTCAAAGGTTAGAGTATATCTGATTTGTTTGTGTTTTTAGCTTGATACCTGTATTTAGCTCTAATAAAATGATTATTGGGCTAACTGCTTGGGGTCAATAACTATACATTGGAACCAATTGCAAATGTATGCAAATGTAATGCAGAAGAATTTGTAGCGCCTATCGTATTTGTTCACAAAATTGACATGTAGCTTTTATATAGAAGTGGTACTTGTCAAAATTGGCTAAAACATAGTGATCCTTGGCCAGTTATAGATTATAGAACATATCATGTTGAGGCGAGATACAGAACATTCAACGTACCTACCTACACTGTACATGTATGTCACATCAGTACTCTACCTTTAATCTTTACCTCCGTACCCCAATCCTCTATGACTCAATGGCTTCCTGCAGCTGTGCCGTGTCCCCGAAAGACCCCACGGTAATTAGGGTCAGGCAGGCAGGAGTTGTCCTGTCAATTTGCATTTTTGTGTTTAAAACCAAGGTATAGTTATGGTAAATGGTTAAAAATGATTTTTTTTTGCAATTATGTGTCTTTTTTTACATACACCTACATGTATATGATCTATCATTGGCCTGAATATTGCTCACTCTGAATCTCTCCCATTTTTGAAAAATTACTCAAAATGTAAAATGTTTGGGGAGGGGGGGAGAACCCCCAACATTTCCCATAGGTAATGTAGATACTGGGTACTAAATGCTTCCTTTAATTTAAACATCATAATTTGTCACTATAAACAATTTTCAGTAGGTATGATGATTTTTTCCGATGTTTGGGGTGACAGTAGAATACTTTGTGACAGATTGACCAAAAATTTGTCTTATCGACCAGAACTGTACTTGGGCTTTAATTTGAATTCACAAATTGTTGTATTCAGGGAAAAAGGAACATTTGTTGTGTGAATGTAAAAGTTGCTGTTTTGAAATATTTGTGTTTTAAAACACAAATTTAAATATGTAAACAAAAAATATAGTCAGTTATTGAACTGTATGGCTGCATGAGAAATGTTATATACAAAATGAAGAAATTGAAGCATCAATTCTGAAGTAAAAAATAAAATTAGCATGTTTAATTGAGTGAAAAATATCCAAAATAATCTAAGATAAAAAGATTAAGGGAAGAAAGAGGGAAAGAAATTATTTTGGTTACTGCAAATCTAAAAACAAAAATACAGGAAGTATATACTGTAGTATTATATAAGCGGTTAATCACTCACGTTCACTGTACATGTAGTTCTCATTTTTTGTTCTTGAAAGGTCTATTCTATGTTTGTTCTTGACATCTCCTTCACAATGACCTTGTGAGGAACTGTGATTCATTCAAACCCAAACTCCTGACCTACCTACATGTCTCCCCACCCTTCCCCCCTTCCTTTGCCTTCCCCTGCCTTCCCTGCCCCCCCCCCATAAAACCTCAGTCTCACACACATACATGCACGAACAGTACAAAGCCAGTGCAGCAATTAACACAGACAGTTATTTGAACAATACTTTTATATGAATTCATAGTAGTTTTCAGGTCAGTAAATTCCCTACACAACGTACATGTAGCATTAGGATCGACACACACATATGTGGTCTAATTGTTTTAGGTTTCTAAGATGATTTATAAGTTTGAACCTTCGTATTACATATGAATTTTCTTGCAATTTTCAAGGTTATCATATACTGACATCAATGGCATGCAGTTTATTTCAAGTGATTTAATTATCTTAGTGGATACCCATTGTATATCCTAGAATATGAATGAAACTGTATTCATTACCTTCTTATATTTTTACTAGACAATATTCATACACAAATATTGTGAACGGTCACATTCCTCTGAATTTTGCTGCAAAATATTTACCAGAGTGCACATCTGATTACAGTGATTAGCAATAATTTCCCTAAAATCACACTTTCTTAAACTTAGCATTGTGAGCAGATTACTTCAGATTGTTTATGTTTTGATGTTTTAATGGTTTAAAAGGCATTTCAGTTTTCAAGATTGTGATAAGAGTCCCACTGGGTGTAGTGGGTCAACCAGTTGCAAATCAGATTTAACAAGCATGGAAATGTCATGATTATTATTTTGTTTACATCAAATAACACAAACCAATATAAATTTGATTGTCCAGTTCAAGCTATTGGTATGCTACATTGAGCAATGGGCATGGAGTAAAAAATGGAGGAAAAAATATCAAGATGTAATTATGGATTTTTTTTTCGGCTTTGCCGTGTATGTTTGCATATGAAGGTCATGTTTTTGTACAAAGGGCCATATCTATAAGTCAAAAATAAAATATTCATATGTTTATGTGTGTTTGTTTGTGTGTGTGTGTATGTGTGTTTGTGTGTGTGTGTGTGTGTGTGTATGTGTGTGTGTGTGTGTGTGTGTGTGTGTGTGTGTGTGTGTGTTCGTGTGTGTGTGTGTGTGTGTGTTGTGTGTGTGTGGGGGGGTGGGGAGTGTGTGTGTGTGTGTGTGTGTGTGTTTATTTGCAATGGAAGAAATTTGCATGATCTCAACATAGTCATTGCTGAAAGACCACTACACTTGAAATAAAATATTCTATATTTTGCTATCAGTTGATGATAATCCATTGAAGATGAGTTGATTGTGCTACAATACTAAGTTATGCACTAGTAATTTATTGAGCTTGAGTCAAACGAAGAAATCTAGAATGATATTAAGTTGTTTCAAGTATAAGCAGGGAAAAAAACACTTCAATGAAAATTGGGCAAATTTGAATGGTGCTTGTCACTCAGTAAATCTCAATTCATTTCACTTAGTAAATAAAGACAAATGCAAAAAATAGGACATCTATTATCATATTACATACAACAAACAGATAAACATGTTGAACAATAAAATTTTACTGAAAGGGTGGCAGCCAAAAAGGAATGGGAATTACTTATGAAAGAGGCTGACCCAGTTAAACCGATCAAAATTTAACATGTGAATGTTTAATAATACATGTAATACATGGTACAGGTACTATGTATACAATAATAATACATGTATAATAATTACTTAATGCTTGTTTTTAAGCGCATTTTTATCGGGCTTCATTTCTTCACAACATTTTTGTTATTTTGAAGGGCTTCATATCTTAACATTAGACACTTTGATACAACACTAGACACATTGATTGCACCCAAGGCCATGCAGCTCAGACTTTTTTTTTGTTTTTAAGTTGGAGACATCATTGAACAGTGTCTTTAAAGGAGCTCTCCAGGAATAACTGGTAATGATATGAGAACACGAGGTACATGTTTAACAAAAATGCTACAATGTTTACTGAATTGTGTACAAATTACTTGGGAAAATGATCTCTACCTATGCTCACAAATTACACTCCAACCGATTGGCATATGATATGTGATTTACTGATGTACACATACAATCCCAAGGCTGGCTGGCCTGCTGTACCGATTGATATTGAAATTTGATATTTATGATGTTTTATTGCAAAAACGTAATTGCGTATTCCTAGCTTGCATGTATGCAAAAAATCAGCACTTGTGGAGCAGAATGGCTGTGCATGTGAGTTCAAGAGGCAGTATATCATAAAGTTATGAATTGATTTATTATACAGATGGCTAGATGAACTGTTACTACAATGTATTGATTATCTTTAGGTTTTTTTTTACCTATAATAGATATAACTTATATGTAAGAAAAAAAATTAATTTGATTCCTTTTTAACCATTTTTTCTGAGATCTTATGATTCAGAGAGCTTGTACAACTTAACAAATTGGAAAAATCATTGTCAGTACCATGTGTGTTCATGTCTTCATTTGCAAGTACTTGTACAAGTACACACACACACACACACACACACACACACACACACACACACACACACACACACACACACACACACACACACACACACACACACACACACACACACACACACACACACACACACACACACACACATACACACATACACACACACACACACACATACATGCATACATACACACATATATACACAGAAACACGTAGATACACACACATACATTCACCCACAGACACACACACTCATATGCACATATACAAATACACACACACACACAATTAACTCCCATTATCTAACTTGGCATATCACTCAAAATAGTCATTTCCCGTGAAGGCCATTTTGTAATCAATTTGAAAGTGCCATTGTAGATTCCATTGTTAGTGAAAAATACAAAAAAGACACACAATTAAGAACCCATGATGACATAAGAAAAACCTAAAGAAAACAGTTTATTCTCATTCTAGGACACAAAATAGTAACGAATAAGATAATTAAATCACTTGAAATAAATATTGCATGTCTATGAAATGGTGATGTAACCTTGAAAATTGCAGTAAAATTGGAATGTAATATCAAGCAGAAAGATTCTCTCATCTTGGTAACCAGAAACTAGTAGACTGTAGTTATGTGTGTGTATTCTCCTGGTACATGTGTATAGAATTTACTGACCTGAAATTTTACAAGAAATTAAGGTTTTACAATCTAATTTTGTAAGCATATATAATCTACCCAATGCTGACATGCATTCTGTGAATGGATATAGATATAGTATAGCTATGTTACATAAATGCATTTCAGCTGAATGTTTGTTTTCATCAAATGACTATATTAGTACCAAATAAAAATTTGAGTATCATCTACATTCTACAATTAATGTTAAAATGTCAGTGCAGATTTTTGCTGACCTTCCATTCTTTGATTGTACATTATTTGTGATCAAACCATGCTAATATACAATTGATGCACTGTTTGCAAGTGTGTTATGGCAGTGCCAGCGCACGAAGTTTAGTCAGTGCAAGTGATAACGCACGCGCCCGCAGGGCAAGTGCGTTATCGATCGCACTGAGTGCGCTGGTACTGCCATAACACACGAACAAAACAGTGCATCAATTGTTTTATAAGACGGGTCTGCAATACAGCCTGAAAATATGCAACAAAAATTAGACTCTAATGTAGGCCTTACGCTATAACGTTAGATCTACACGGACCTGTATGTGTTAGACCTGGTCCTAGTAATAGGACCAAGTTAGTAACGTTAATGTAGATTAACGTTAGATCTACGTAAAACTAGACTACTTTCTACGTTACGTTATTCTTACGAACCGTTGTCGTTGAAAAAAAAATCAAAGACGACCCATATTTTTACTCACCATTTCCATGCTTTTGCTGACAACACTAGGGAAACACAGTTACATTAATACTACTAGTTTACTAGCCAACACTTCAAACGAGTAGTGGCGAAAGCTGTCCCAAGTCTTAGTCTAAGTCTAACCTACCTACGACTACGTCGTACAACAGACGAACACGCGACTTTTTCAATTTGGCTGCGCATATATCGGCGCTGCGAATATCGTCAGGTATCGATCATGTGTTATCAATTGGGCATGCACGTCAGGAGAATTAAATGCACGCTCCACACCTGTCAATTGACCAATCACATTGCATCATTCTTGAACCCTCTTATAATTCCATTTAATCACTTTAGAGTCTTGAGTTTTGCTATTGTTTTGACATTGTGCTACTTGTGCTGCTAGTGCTTTTGAAAATTTGGAAAATTTAGTGTGGTTATGCAGACATGACCTTTAATTTTTTGTTGCCTTTTATGTGCCACACACTCCCCCATTCTACTTTCATTTATTACATTTGATTTTTGATAGAAAAAGTGGGCAATACTGTGAAAAGTCTATCTGGCAATATTTCAGAAAAGGTAGGTTAATAAGAATGTTAATGGCCATACATACATGTAGACAGACTATGCAGAACACAAATCAATGCTAACTGGCTTCTTTGTTAGAAGTGTTTGTACAAATATGTAGACCTGGGAATTGCTGTGCAAATTGGTGAATTAAGTAGAGTTAGTGCCATAGAGTCCAAGGAACAAAGCAAACGGATTTAATAGAATTATGCATTTTTTATAATTGCCTGCAAGTTATCAATAAATCTAATCACGTGAGAAAGAAAGTGCTGTGTCATTGCTCATAAAAATGTTATTTCTCACCTGAAACATTGATAAGGTTCTCCAGTGATTCATTTATTGACTTCTTATCGTACATGTATATTTTTCACATCTAAGTAATTTAGATTGCTTGAAAATAAATAGGACTAAATACCCCAGTGGTTTGTAACAAAGTATAATGATATGGCAACTAGACAATTACAGTATGATAAGAATGGACATGATGACAGAAGGACTTTTAATCAGTCAATCAATCGGAATCACTCACTCACTCACTCACTTATTCACTGAAGAGTTATATTTTTGTTAATTAAAATTATATTGAAATGTTATTAACCATGACTGTCTTCATGTGACTTTCAGTTCCACTGCTGTTTGTATTTTGGACGATTCTAGCATTAATAGAAAAAATACACTTTTTACATAAACCAAATACATGTATATTACATCTAACCAAATATGCAAGTACAGTCAAGCAAATGAACAAGCAAACAAAATAACCTGTTGGTTATCAGAATCGGATGTGTCATGATTAATTCTATGGAAATTACACATTCTCGGATGCAGTGGGTTAATAAACAAGTAAACAATAAAATAAAGAAACAGAAAGGTATATTTAGACCAGACTAGATACCCTCATTCACCCCTATTTCATCACCAAAACCTAATATTTGAACCCAATAACTGATCGCAAAGTAAAACCACTCATTTGTTCCACACAGCAAGCAAAAGAAACAATCATGCAGCACATTTAACATGCCAATTTATACATCCAAATGATCTGTAACAAACTCATAGCTCAGTGAGCGAAAAACTTAATTTATATAAAACATAATATGGCCCGTCTGTTTATGAGAAGTGCACACGCTCCAGTACCCAACATCAAATATGCCTTTGATTACAAATTAAATGTCACATGAACGTGATGAGTGAATAGTCAAGTGGGGGGGGGGGGGGTATGGAGGAGGAGAGAGAGAAAAAAATCCTAGAGGATCTAACGCAGACTGTTTGCCTGACAAAATGTAAGAATGGCAGTAACATTAATCACGTAGAGAACTCTGGCATTTGAGGAGGGAATGCAGTTTGGGGTGTAGAGTGGATAGCCAGTAGCAGGAGTTGGGTAGGATCAACAGTTGGTCAATGCTGGCTGCGTGAGGATGGATTATTTAACACTTTGATTGCTGGGATAAAATTCAGGCAAAGTTAGCCAGAAACTGGATTGTATTGTAGTTATGTGCATACACGTAACTTTCCAAAACAGTACAATCTTGTCTAAAAATTCAAAAGTAACTGGAACAAGCCTTTCATACATGTACACATTAAACTGGTTGCATGTCACTTTATTTTAAGAAATAATATCAATTCTAGTAAATTCAGTGATGTTATAAAAAGAGGTATAGAAATGATTGTCCTTTGTTGAACTGGTGTACCATCAGCACACAGTGAGTTAATTGAGCAGTATCTTTGTTTGTGGCAGGATACCTTGTTAACGGGCTAGTTTGTGAATGATTCTTCACTGCCTGATAAATTTGTTGGAAAACTTGGTGGGCCTGAATACGTCCATACAGTCAATACAAAGTGCTGTATCAAAAATGTTTAACCAACCTTTAACAGACAATGAAGACTAAAAAGTTTTTATTATTTTTTAAAATTATTTTGCAGCTAGCCTATTTGATGTATCAGCTTACTCTCCATGTCATGATCACTGCTTTTGCAAGGAGATGTTGATATGATTGCAGAATTCAAGTAATTTTGCTATAATCCTAAATTGCACCTGTAAGCTGTGGTAGAGAAGCAAAACAAATATTAACCATGAATATTAGCATGTTGACACTATTCTTTTAGGCATTAACAGTATTTTATCATTGTAAGATTAATTTTTCTTTGTGTGTAAATGGGTGTTACAAATAATGAAAATAATCTAACACTCATGCTGAGACAATGTTATTACAGTTGGTAATAATTTTTCTGAACATCACACAGAGAATTATGACCTTTGTTCTGATTTGCTTGATATTTGACAATCATATCAAACATTTATATGTGTATAGACAATATGTTCCACTAATACCTAATTTTAAAATATATGTAGAGCATTTAGACAATTTAATGAAATTCTGGTAAAATATTCATAAGCATAGAGTCCATGACATTGGTCAGGCTATTAAGTGAATTGTCTGTATCACCCCTATCTACTTCTGATATAAAACAACTCATGCAGCAATAATGTGTTTTCAGGTTGGATGTACATTGTTTGTGACTGGCTGTATTTTGCAAGGGAACTTGTCCTAAAATTTGACAAAAGAGGCATTGATATCAATAAAAAGCCTGTATTCTAAGCATATAGATCATCTTTATTAATCAACAAGAGACAGAAGAACAGTTACATGTGACAAGTTCATAATATTATGTATATAATTGAACTCAGGACCATGACAGAAATTGAAAGATTAATAAAATATCACTTCCAATGCTGTCATTGACAGGGTATAAGGAAAGAATTGTAATGATAACTAAATTCATGTTTATATGTTATAATGCAAAGTTATGATAATTTATGTAGGACATGGTTTTCAGATCAGAGAAGGCATGCTTTCTAGAAAAACAAGTTTGAAAATCATCCATGCCTATCACCCATATCAGTGATGCATATCATAACCTGACTACATATCTCCGAGTGCATAGCAACGAATAACCTCTGACAAAACTGTGACTGTGAAGGATTGCAGACAATTATCTTTATAGCATACCAACAATTTAGAATTATTGTGCAGATTATTTTGGAGAAAGTAAGATATAATTTATGGCTTGTTTTCATAACTTGAACATGAAAAGAAGAATGTATGAAGGATACCCTTCTAAAAATCATAAAAATGTCCATATCTAAATCGTAATATTCCGAGAAAAAAATGAGTAAGATATGTTTTTATACAGTACTGTTTGTACAGTGTACTCAAATTTGACAATTTTGAGATTTTGGATGATTCTACTAACTCAGTGATCCTACATTTGCTCGGCGACAGTTGCTCCGTTAACAATATCTCAGAACACAAAGAGTTAGGGTTAGGGTTGCCATTGGGTTTCCAGTTCTGAATAGGGTTAGGGTTAGTGTTTGGGTTAGAGTCACAGTTTTGGGTTAGGGTTGAGGTCAGGGTTAGTGCATGAAATAATCATCAGATCAATAGTCGCCGGTGTAAATGTGGGACATTCTGAAATCAGATGTCTGTAGCATAGTGACTACGTTGCGAGTTCCCCAATTAGGTGTAGTTGGTCATGTATCATCATACTGTTATTTTTAAGGCTTTCTCACTAAGGCTTGTTGAATAATGTACAAATGATGGGGCTTGGAGGTAGCGGCACCAGCCTAAAATAACATTTGCATGTGGTCTATTGCTAAAAGTGATTGTAATGATTATACTATAAAAAAAAAATCAAATTTTATGTAGGAATATTATAATATTTCTTAAACTACTCCAAACAAATCTTTGCTTGTTGCTACATGTAGTTTAATTCCAGTGTGGTGCTAAGCATTGTTTGCAAAATTTGTATCTTATTAAGAAAAAGAGAAATCAGATTTTTATATTGAAATCATTTTTACAAAACTGAAATGAAAATTATTACTATACTTAAAAAAATAATCCAAACATTGCACCCATAAGTGAGAAAAGGGTTTGATTTGATAGAATTGGGATCAGGTCATCGTTTAAAACACCTGTACCTTTGACTTTCAATTTGTTTAATGCAAAATAGGTAATTTAAATCCACTCTTGAGTTTTTTCAAAGTTTTCTTACTATGACTGATCATATGTCCACTTTCTTCTGTATTTCTTTTTATTTTATTCAATAATTTTTCAAAAGAATCATTGAGTTACGCTGCTATTTAAATCAATGTTTTAAGACACTTGACTGAACTGCACCAACCCAGATGTTTAGTACTGTCTTTCCTGCACATGCAAAAGACATATTGTCAGATTACGTTGTGCTAGTCCCATGTTCTACAGCCATGCTTGTAAAAAAAAAAAAAAAAACTGAAAATAAAAATCCTAAGTGTCTTTGCTATTAGTCAGCCAATATTTACGATAATGGAGGTTTCTTACCAACCACGCAGCGAAATGCAATCTCGAGAGTCTCTCCTATTATTCCGGAAGTTAATCTTTGTGAGAAGAGTAGAGTTCTGGGAATTACCAAGGACAGAGGTGTGTTCACTGTAAAGAGTGTAGAGAGAAAGGAAGCCATTTTTTGTCAATATTGCACATGAAAGATAATCATTTTACACATAAATGCCACATAATAACCCCTATATCCACATTCCATACACAGTGAACATTTGCTGCCTCATCAAATAATTATCGTGAATACAGGTAACTCAAATATAATTGCCCTTACATGTACAATCAAACTTGTGTAGAAAAGGTTAAATGCCATTTATATCCACAGGAAACCATGCATACTTAAAACCATCATTTACTAATCAATCTAGTTGATTAATTACTTAACTTATTGCATATAATTATTTATGTCCTCATTCATTTATGCATTCCTCCCTTTCTTTCTTCCCTTTCACTTTCTTTCTTTATTTTGTTCTACTTTCTGTCTGTTATTGTTTCTTTCCATTTTCTCTTTCTTTCTCTCCATTTCTTTTTTTCTTTCTTTATGATGTACATTATTAAAATCTATGTAGTCAGTATAATACCCTATAATGACAGATTTTGTTAACAATACTGCATTGGATAATCTGTTCAAAGCAAAACATGTTTTCACAAATGTATTGCATCCATCTCTATGTTAATCATGATAATATATTTATTGTGAAATTCCATCGTCAATTCAACTGATGCAAATGTTCCCATTGGTTACACCCCTGTAAATGGGGTATCTTGCTTCTATACCAAGCCACATGGGAGATTTGCTGGTAAGAATTTTAAATACAAATAAAAATACCATTCATTGATTATCCTGTAAATGTACAACATGTTAATTAATCATTCAAAATACTTCATCACTTTTAACAACATCGCAGTATAAAGTTTAAGTCTTTTGATCTCATCAAACTTAATCCAATCATGGTTGATAATTAGATAATTATTACAACACTGTTGGGGTAAAGATGTGCAATACCCGTTTTTTGAATGCTTAGAAAATTGTGTTGCCATGGTAACGGCAGTAAATCTGGTAAAAATATTGCGGATCATACTTCTTCCTCAGTTTTTGACCAATTCTCATAAGATTTGGCACCCACATTGGTCTTAGGGTGAAAATGTGCAAAACACACTTTTCCTATGTGTCGAAAACGTTGTTGTCATGGTAACAACATATAAAGGCAATAAGTCGGACATGATGGGGTGGGGGTATTAATCATCTTCAGTGATATTTCTAGTTTTATTGTGTGTTCATTCACTTTGCATGTAGGAAGTGAAAATGTTTGCACTTGTACATAGAGAAATATATTCATTCAAACTAATACATACATGTATGTAGCACATGTAGGTCTTACTGTGCATGTAATTCTTCTGTACAGTTTCTCTTGCAACAAATATGTACTCATTGGAAAGCATACTACCTTCTACAACTGTGTGCCTGACCAAAAAACTAGATCATTCACATAAACACATTGTCATCAGCGTCTGATTGGTCGTCATTTGACACCTGTTCATTAATTTTGATTGGTTAGCTGACAGAGCATCTCGTTTTGTCTATTTTCGGTGCCCGCTTGTTTCACTTGGCTT
>JZLH01S0264092.1:19724-29756 GCA_001188425.1 Eucidaris tribuloides | reverse complement strand
CGAGTTTGTCTGCGAAATGTTTCGCGGAGATATGGAACCAGTCAACTCCAATCATAACTGTGAAAATTGTGGACAGAATGAATTGGAACATAACACGGAATGAGTATATTGAGTTCCAAAGGATGTTTGCAACTTGTGTAGTGGGTTTGTCAAAATGTTTAATTGCAAAATGTTGAACGAGTACAATGGGCTTGTGACACACGAGGATGACATAAATTATATTGCAAGGTTTTTTGTTGGTTTTTTAATACACAAACATATTTGTGCTCTAAAAACAAACTGCCATACTATTACAGAATGACTACTTAGTGACATGTGTGATTAAGACACTCTTGGATGATTAATTTAATGTAGTGTTCGCTTTCTCTTTCATGAGTGATTGTCACAAATTCGGGAGGGGTGATGAGCAGTTGAGCAGGTCTGTAGAAGCATTATTTTGAACTGACATGCAAACAAAATCTATATAGTGGGGCGAATACAAATTTGAGTCATTTTGCACCCCCTCCCTTTTCTTCAGTCAAGGCTGATGACAAAGGGGGTGCAGCTGATCCTTGTTCCCCCCACCCTGACACCCCGCCCCCTGGAGTCTGAACTACTTTTAAGCCTCTTATTGCTTAAATTAGTGTTAAGAACTTCAGGGTTGCCCCTTGAAAAATGAACCTATCAAAAGCACAGAAAAATAACTTTTTTTGTGTGTGTTTCAATTTCTAGATAATTACTTAATTTTTATTATATGTATTACAGTAGAGAAGTGGACAAGTTCAGATGTTTGTTGACATTCTGGAATTCTCTGGTTGTAGAGAAATATATTCATTCAAACTAATACATACATGTATGTAGCACATGTGGGTCTTACTGTGCATGTAATTCTTCTGTACAGTTTCTCTTGCAACAAATATGTACTCATTGGAAAGCATACTACATGTACATGTACCTTCTACAGCTGTGTGCCTGACCAAAAAACTAGATCATTCACATAAACACATTGTCATCAGCGTCTGATTGGTCGTCATTTGACACCTGTTCATTAATTTTGATTGGTTAGCTGACAGAGCATCTCGTTTTGTCTATTTTCGGTGCCCGCTTGTTTCACTTGGCTCGAGTTGTCTGAGAATTGTTTCCATGATATGGAACCAGTCCAACTCCAATCAAACAACTGGACAATATTGTAGACAGAATGAATTGGAACATCAAACGGAATGAGTCATATTGAAAGTTCCAAAAGGTTTGCAATTGTGTAGTGGAGTATTGTCAAAATGTTTAATTGCAAATTGTTGAAAGATGTACAATTGGGCATTGTGACACCCACGAGATGGCATAAATTAATTGCACAGGTTTGTTTGTTTTTTGTACACAAACATATTTGTGATCTAAAACACACTCCATTTATTACAGAATGACTACTTAGTGCATGTGTGATAGAACACTCATGGATGATTAAATTATTAGTGTTACGCTTTCTCTTTCATGAGTGATTGATCCACAATTTTCGGGAGGGGGTGATGAGGCAGTTGAGCAGGTCTGTAGAAGCATTATTTTGAACTGACATGCAAAACAAACTCATATTAGTGGGGCAATACAGACATTTGAGGTCATTTTGCACCCCCCTCCCTTTTCATTCAGCCAAGTGACTGACAAAAAGGGGGTGCAGCTGATCCTGTCACCCCCACCCCTACACCCCGCCCCTGGATCTGCAACTACTTTTAAGCCTCTTATTGGCCTTAAATAGTGTAAAAACATTTCAGGGTGCCCCCTTGAAAAATGAAACCTATCAAAAACAACAGAAAACAAAACACTTTTTTTGTGTGTTTTTCAATTTCTAGATAATTACTAGATTTTACTTATATGTCCTTTACAAGTAGAGAAGTGGCAAAAGTTAGATTTTGTTGCATTTCTGGAATTCTGCAAATGAAATCCTGTACCTTTAACCCTATTTTGGCATCCTAACCCTCTAGAGGTAGGTTTACCCTTTTCCCCTTTCGACACTTGGCAGGTTCCCCCTCCCCTGTCTATCAGTGAGAGCTATTTCCTCCCCCTGTTGCCTGGCAACTTTAACAGATGGTGCCCCCATTTTCTTGGCAGTATGCTATAATTGTTTCTATTTTGGCCATGTGACAGTACCTTTAAAGGAATGGCTTAACATTATTTTCAGTCTGAAATATCTGAGTTACATGACTCTTCATGAATGTTATTTGTGTCTCTGATAAGATCTCAAAATAAAGCCCTGAAAAAAACTTGTAAGTCCTTCAAAATAATCAAAAAGTAAAACAATCTATGAGCTGCTTGTTCAGCAATACTCATTTTCCCCATAGACTACATTGTCACAGTAAAGAGTCCACCATATACATGTACTTCATCGTTGATACATATTATGCATCAAAAGACCATGTCTTGTGTGCCATTAAAATGAGATTGTGGATTTAAACTTAATGTATGTCAAACACTAAAAATTTGCTGTAAAGCACGTGAAGGGTTAAGGCATTAAGTATAATTTTGGTTCAATTTCATTGGCAAAATTGGTAAACGTAAGTAATTCTGACATTTAGAGTGAAATTTAATGACTGCGAAGAGGGGAAGGAAGCAATCTACCGGAAACTTGTCAAAAGGCCTCATATTTAATACTCCCTGGACATCGTATGAGTATTCAACTATGTTATATCATGGTGAATTATTTTGTAATATAATATATCTTCTCTCAGAATTAGTCCCAGGGGATGTAGTGACATATTCATAATCATTTCCATTCTGGCAAGACATGCTTTGCTAAATAAAACCATATGTTTTCTCTTCTACATGAAAGCATATACATGTATTTCTCATACAGGTGTTTTTGTAATTTGCTTGAAGAGGTTGCTGATTTGGTATACTGTCTGCACTGCTGGATCTTCTATGTATGTTCACGCAAGCTTTGCGAGACCGCCAAGTTTCTCCGATGTAGACTTCCTCGCACTATTTTCTGTTCACACTGGATCTCGTAGACTAGATTTCTCTTTTTGTCTTTGAGTATGGGGTCTTTGAACATAATAATGATAAAAAGAATAAAAAAAGCATATTCAGCAAATGTGTTTCTATATCTTTCAAACCATTCAACACTCTAAGACAGAAATTGGTACATCAGCCATACAGCTAGAGATATCAGGCTGTGCATACAATGTTCGTACATCAAACATGCTATTGAGCGAGCGAATGGCTAATGATTGTTAAGAGGTTAGTCTGCAGGCACAGACTTTATTTTCGCACTAAAATTTTACAGCACCTTGAGCCAAGACTAATCTTTTTGTAACACAGGGCCTATGAAAGAACTAGTCTGCAGCACAGATTGTTCAGACCCTGATTTGCGTAGCACAACGGACAAGGTTTTGTGCCTGCAAATTAGTTAAGAGGTTGCAGGTTTGGGGCTCTATTGAGCATTGATGAGCTACTTTGAGTAGTATTTTGTTGCAAATTGAATATTGAGTAAATTGAGACTATGTTCACATCTTATGCTGCAGACACCCAAAATGCTTACTGTGAACATTCAGTCTCACAATACTAGTGTCATCATTTCAAATAGTCTTTGTAGTTATCACCTTGTGTGCTGAGTGTATTACAGTTTCAACTAGATAAATGACAAACTAGTGTACAACCCCCCCCCCCCCCATACACACACACCTCCAAAAAATCAAAAGAATAGAGAACTCCATAAATGAGTGTGTGTGTTTTGTTTTTTTTTGCGGTATGGAATATCAGTGACAAGATATTATACAGTCCCTGCAAGAAACAAAATAATTAATGAGGGGAAAAAGAGTGAAGAACACTGTGAATGATTTATTATTTGTGCAAAATATAAGCAACAAATTAATGTACAGGCCGCTTACAAAACCATACATAAAAGTTAGAAGTGTAGACACTGTTCAAATACCTAACTTCCTGTACATGTAGATGGGTCTTGCAAGATTTCTAATTTTTCATAGTTTTCTCTTGATTTTAATGAAATTGAAACTCTGTAGTTCCTGTCTTCCACAAAATCGGTTATCACAAGCTTTGTGCGGATGCAGGCAAGAAATAAAACCTGTCACTGTTCAAGAAAACTAATTAATTTGTCACCATGCATTATGCATGTTCAGTAAAAGCCGAGAGAGCGTTTTCCACGGAATGACAGGTACACTAAGTAATCAGATCCAGCCCAAATTGCCTTGTTGCAAATCACATCCGCCATTATGCATCTGCGGACATTTTTTGTTTTTCGCCTGACTGTACCTTCTTTTCGACGAAATGCCATAAAACGCTAGAAGGCCATCATGAAAAATGAGAAACTCTGCACTATTCAGTACTTGTTTTGTGTATGTATGTGTGTGTGTGTACCTTAGTGTTTGTGTTATTGTATGTGTTTACTAGTGTATGTACTGTTTGTTTAACTCTGTGTATGTACTATGTATGTGTATGTGTCTGTGTGTTTGTTTGCATGTGTTTGTGTGTGTGTGTGTGTGTGTGTTTGTGCTTGTGTGTGCGTGTTGGCATGTGTTTGTGTATTTTGGCATGTGTGTGTGCATGTTGGCATGTGTGCACGTGTGTGTATACACATGTGTGTGTGTGTTATGTTTGTGTGTATGTATGTATGTGTGTGTGTTTGTGTTTCGTGTTGGCATGTGTATGCATGTGTGTGTGAGTATATGTTTGTGTATGTGTGTGTGTGTGTGTGTGCGTGTGTGTGTGCGTGTGCGTGTGCGTGTGTGTGTGCGTGTGTGTGTGTGTGTACATGTGTGTGTATGTATGAGTGTATGTGTGTGAGTGTGTAAGTGTGTGTGTGTGTGTGTGTGTGTGTGTGTGTGTGTGTGTGTGTGTGTGTGTATGTGTGTGTGTATATGTGTGTGTGTGTGCACGCATGCTTGCATATGTGTGTGTGTTTGAGTTCAAGCCTCCAGCCATATTGGTCAGCATGGATGAACTTCAAATCTCAGGCTGTCGAGGAAGTCATTGACTCGTTTGTGCAGTTTTAATCGATTTCAGAGCATTTTGTGCTGGCCTTAGCTCAGTATTTTTGACAGACTGTGAAAAATACAAATCAGAAATATGTATGCTGTGATGGAATGCACTGTACATGTACATTTGGTAGTTGATCGCCAAACTGACGAATCCTGCATGTAGTAAAGATGGTGCATGCAACAAATGAACAACTTGGAAAGAGACTAGCATGTGTCACTTGAGAAACCATTTACGCTCCTCGGGATCATTATCTGCAGTTTCCATAGTAAAAGGGATTACTTGAGTGGAATAATCAATCAGAGTTAACCCTTCAGTTTTTGGAACTCCCGTAAAGTGCTTTACATCAGTTTTGAAGATAAGGTTGCCTGTGTAAGCAGCATCATACATTCAATTACCAGATATTTATGTTTCATTTGATTCATAATCAGTCTAAATCTACACTCCTAGCAGTCTGTATCAGAATTTTGATTGATATAAATGACTGGAAAGAGAGACCAGTTGTATGAACATTCTTTTAGTATTAGTCTTAATCTTAATGTTTTAGCAAATCCCAAGTTTTTAATTAAATATGATTACATACAGATACACTTTATGATTCTCTGATTGCCCCATTGTCATACATTACATGTAATTGAAATAGAGAGGCAATTGATGATACAAATAAATGATCCCAATAATAGCAGCAACAAAAGCACAGGGATATATCCAGGGGGAGTGCCCCCCCCCCATCAATTGACTTCATTTTGACTGGGATTTTCACAGATTTTTAGTCAAACAACCCCCCCCCCTCGGAAAATTCTGGATCCGCCCCTGAAGCAACATCAACAACTATAACAAAATAAGTCATATAACTGCATGTCGGTGAAAGTATAAATTGGACATGTAAATGAGTGTAAAATGTAATATTTTGTAGATGTCTTGTTGTCTTTTTTTGGAAATAAAATGACTGTACATTTGTGTTTTTCTTATTGCGCCCCTTGTGTACAAACAAATTCCTGACAAATCCCAGATTGAAGGTACTGCAGTAGGAGTAAATTTATTGATGCAATCTTGGTTCACACCGTTCTAAAACCTCCCGAGGTGATTCTCTTACTGTCATTGCTTCCTTCTGACAATTTATTGATGAAGCAAGAAATAAATGAAAACTAAAATCCGAGCGCTTGAGGGTACGTCCAGAGCATTTCTGTCAATTATGGTTTCACCTGCTTAATTTCCTGTTGAAAATGAGGTCAAATATTCCGATAAATGTACTTGTAGAAACTTCCAAAATGCCTACATGTGGATATCGGGATATTTTTATTGAAGAGTATAATCAAGGCCGAATAATGTATAATTGAATTGAAATATGAAATACTGATTGATGTAATGTTTCCATCAGTCATAAAGGCCCATGTGGTTGCCATTGGTGACCATTTTACTGTCGCTTGAAATCTTTTGAAAGTACCTGCAGTGAAAAGTGTGGAACACTGCTACATACAGCTGCATGGAAATCTCATTGATAATAGGTCATGGCCCAGATTGTTTTCAGTTCTATTGTATTTTCCCCCTTTGTTCATTGCTCTTTTTTAAGGCATTTAAGGATTTAAATTGATTGGATTTTAAGTTGTAATTGCAGCCAATGAACATGCATAACTAATTTAACACTTTGACTGCAGGGCTAAAATCCAGGCATGTAAGCTAGAAACTGAATTGATTTGTAGCTATGTGTGTGCATAATCTTCCCACAAACATGCTCTATGAAAATTCAAAATGTTTCTGACACAAGTCTTGTTTTAATACATTTAGTCAGTTTATTGTTCCTTTATTTGAAGACAAAGATGATTTGTAGGCTATTCAGTGACATTTAAACTTGGAATTAGGAATGTATAAATTTCAGTAATTGTCTTCTTGATGAGCTGGTGCGCTGTTAGCACACAAAGTGTTTAAATAAGACAAAGGCTTCCGACCAACAGATTTTAAGAATGATTCTTTTTAGAAAGGCTTGTGCTCATACAACATTAATAGGGCAGTGTCACGATTGGGAGAAGTAAATAAATGCAGCCAGAACCAAATGAGTTGAAACATACCAATGTATACACTGGCTAGAGTGTATATTCTCAGGCTGGAAGGACTTGTCTTGAATTTGTAAACTTGAAAAGAACCAGCATTGGATTACCAGTATTAGATTAATCTCCGGCCCTGGTAGAAATTGATTATGTAGAAGGCTACACAACATGTTCACTTTCATACTCTAGCATTTTCTGATGATAAATTGTTATACAACAAAGAAGAAATGTAGGACTATGGAATTTCACAGCAGAAATTTTAACAGTTTACTTGATTCTTGGAGCACTGTGATCTAAATTGAGGACTACTTCCAATCGTGCCATTCTCTTTAACCTGTTGCCTGCGGGACCAATATACCAGTTAATATGGGTTTTACAGAATCTTGGAGGTATTGGGTTAAGCAAGGTATGAAGCTGAATTTTCTTGGCTATACAACAGAAAACGTCTTCTCATTCAGCTCAGATGAATCTCAATGACTTGTCCAGCTAAGTGTAGTTAGTCATGGGAGAGAGTGGTCTGTACCAGTTCAGTTACTCGCATGACTGAGTTTGGTGCAGTTAGGAGGTGGCCTAATGGGCAGTACTGTCTATAATGGCATAGCAAGCCATCGTAATGCGACAATTAAACACTTGAAAACAGGCCATCTGTAGTAGGCATACTAGTCTTGTATTTCCTTCATTTCTTGTCAGTTAACAAGAGAAGCATCAACATCACACATTTCTTCCACTGTGTTGAATTCAGGATGGGTATTTAGTATGAGTGACAATGTACAGAATGGAACTACATGGCATGAAACATTACTATGGTATCAGTGCATGATTTAAACACTACTGACTTTATACTGGAAGTTGTCATCAATTTTGACACCGTACTCCCAGGATCAAGTATACTGTTTAAGGTTTCTGCTGTGAAAATGTCTTAGTCCTCAATTTGTTACAACTTCTTCATGACCAAAAGAAATCAAATAAAGTAGAAACACATTCAATTTTAAAGTATTTCCACTTCTTCAAGCTTATAATTAACAATAATACAAACAAAACAAACTTTCACTGTTACAAAATTGAATGTATGATTAAACTAAAGTGATATTACTTGCAAAATTCTTTAGTGTACATATACACGCCACAACTGGCTATGTAAAAAGACAATGTTGTAGCACATAATCTCTTTGTTGTACAATTATAACATTAAAACATGACGTGATGGTAAAATTTGTTGTGTAGCTTGCTATGGGATCAATTTCTATCAGGCAAGAGATTTACCCAACACTGGTGAATTAATGTGTGTTCTTTTCACGAAAACCAATTCAAGACAAATCCTTCCAGCCTGAATATACACTCTAGCCAGTGTATATGATTCAATTCATTTGGTTGTTGAGGCTTTTTTTTTGACTTTCGCAATCGTGTAACTGCCCTTTGATTTTGTTGTTTTGAAATTAAGTGCACTGCAAAATATCTACTGTATACTTGACATGCTCATCAACACAAACAATCTTTAATCTGTCTATCCTGTATTATGGCTTCTCAATTTTAATGGTTCTTTTCATCTCTTCTTTCATTCTTTTACAGAGTTGTGATGTTCTAGAAGATGAGAGTGAATCGTTTGTACTAATGGCAGTCTTCCATGCAGTAGAGGAGGGCAACCTTGCCGGTATCAAAGAACTTGTAGATAATCTCACCACATACGATCCAGACCAAAAGAACAAAGTAAGTCCAGTCCTTCCTCGTGTACCGGTCTAAATTCACTGGTATGGGCTTCTGACCTTCTAAGCTTTGATGTTGGGGTATATAGTTTACAGGAGGTGATACTAACTGTATGAGTATGGTCTTGCTTCTTGATTGAAACTGTAACCATTGCATAAATTCAAATTCAAAGAAACTATCAGGGTCATTCCGTTTCAATCTGTAACAGTCCATATTTCATGGAAACTGACTTTCGTGCCCAAAAGCATTGTGAGAAGTAAAGATTTGTATAAATCTTCACATTATGATTTAGGTCATTGTCTCAAAGAGTCTTATTAAATGTGAATTTTATTTGACTGAAATGTGTGGAATCATATGTGCATAGATTTCATGGTTTAGGTGCATCCCCTTTTTGCAGTATATGAGTCCGGTACATAATCCTGTAAAAGGTGCATAAGTTTTAAAATTTTTATTTGTGTATTGTTATTAGTTTTTTTTTATTCAGTACATGTTACTGTGTCAGTGGATCGAGCCCTATTTTCCATGACAAGCCCTAAACATACAATCAGTCCACAAAGAATGAATAAAATGAGATATGTATTACATCACAATACTGTAAATGCTAGTATTGGAAAACTGACAACTTTATACATTGAAAGAAAAAGTGACAATAGAAATCACAACAGATATATAGCAATTTGTCCAACAATATTGAATTTTGATGTGGTATTATCAATTGAGACAATCTTCTATCGCTCCCGGAGTTGTGAATGTTTCGCAGGTAATCTGCTGACGTCGCTTAACTGTGAAGCGCTGCCGCACGCACATCTATAATGATCCTGTATGGTTACTAACCTCGTAAATAACATAGTGCGAGAATGGCATGCATCAGTGGCCAGGCATGAATTTTAACGTGGTGGGAGTTTCCGAATAACACTTTGGAGCGCGAATTCCAGATTAGTCAAAGCGATAACACTCAGCGGTAATTCAATTCCGGTGCCGCAGCGTTGTCCAAGGAGGCTAATGATGGATAGTGGGGGGAAAGTACATTAGGAGCAATTCTTCGGGAATGAAAACAGTCACACAGACTAGCACAGACATACACATTCACACATGCACAAACACATGTATATACACAAGCACACACATGCACATGCACACATACATAAACACACACATACACATGTGCACACACACACACACACACACACACACACACACACACACACACACACACATTCACTGTACACAGACACAAAGTTTCAAACATATGGTACATGTTCTTGAACAAGTACACAATATATACATGTACACAAATGTGCACACCATTAAAGCCCAA
>JZLH01S0264091.1:3298-23239 GCA_001188425.1 Eucidaris tribuloides | reverse complement strand
ACACACACACACACACACACACACACACACACACACACACACACACACACACACACACACACACACACACACACACACACACACACACACAACACACACACAAACAAACACACACACACACAACACACACAACACACACACACACACACACACACACAACACAAACACACACAAACACACACAATGTGTTTAAACGCAACTCGAAAAAAAATCAAGCGCAACTTATTTACTTTTAAACAATCAGAAGAAACGTTATGGGTTTTTTTCGGAGGCTTGTGGATGCGGGGATTTATTTAAGCACATGCAACTCGACCGTTTAAGTCTAACTTACCTGGATAGGATGTAGGAATTCCAGCTCAGTGATCCTACACGGGTGGGATGTCCTTCCATACAACGTAGACACTTGTGTTTCTCAACGTCCCATAACTTTGTTTTATAAAAGAATCAAACGAAATAAATCAATTAAAAATCCGTTTTATTGAGTCTAATTCAGTATAATTGTTGATTTCTATGTAATGGTAACTCCATGTTACTTCCTATTATTTTGTATTAACTCTTTTTAGGAATCACTACGTATTTATATAATAAATCGTATGACTATAATTTATATGAATAAATAATAATCCGAATATTCATAGAAATCTGCAAAAATTTACATTACAATCTATGAAATTACAAAGTAAATCTTAATGACTTCAAAGTTACGATACCTTATCATATACTATATTTCGTATATAGGTTGGTACTTTCAGTCTACGAAGATACACTTTTGAAACTAATTTTGTGATTTTACATTCGTCATGTTAGATATCACCGAAGATAACTTTCAATTGATCTCATGTTCGTTATGATTATTGCTTCACTCGGGCATTCACCACTGGCGTCAGATTGGGATGTTGGAAGGCGCTCGCCCCTCCCCATGAAGTTTTTTTTTATCATAGTACAGAGAGGCTTATTTTGTTAAATTTGTGTATGTTCTTTCCTTACGTCCTAGAATGGACCATTACGTTTTCGTCGTAAGAAATCGTTTTACAACAGTTTTAAAACATCTGAATATATATAAGTGTCTGAAAACGTTTTTAAAGCATTTTCAAAACGTCTGCGAAAAGTCTTTTCATGTTCTTAGCCAGTTTTATGTTTTCTCTAGGTTTTGGTTAAATTACGTTTTAAAAATAATCAAACAGGTCCACAAAATTACGTTTTTAAACTTCCAGAAAATGTAGTGGTGCGTTTAAAAAAAACACGTTTTAAAACGTATTATTACTTGGATAAAGATAATGAAAAAAAGCAATTAAGTTAATTTGCTTGAGGACAATTTATGCCATATCAATTTCTTAACAACAGAAGACGATCCTCTTTTACGCAGAGAAATACGAGGTTATAATACGCACTGGTCACAACACTATAGTGCTCTCTCGCCGCGCTGTAGGAGCATGTCTATTGTTTGCATTCACACTCGAACGCATAATAACAAAGACACGCGTGGATATCTCAGTGAGAGAAAATCGTGATCTATCATTGTTTTTGCCAATTCCGCGGGCCTTATCCTAGTCAATACAATTTGATTTTCACATTTTTAGAATCCTCAGACTTCTCACTACATAATCCTCATCGTCAATATATTTATAGATCTCGCACTTTCATTTTATGAAGCGGCAAAGACAGAAAAAATGAGAAAAACGGGGATCTTCCACGAAATTTTTTTTTACCAAAAAGGAAGTCTTTAGACTCAAAACCGCGGGTCATAACGTTGACTTTGGCCACATATTTTGATCTAATCTTATAGAGAAATCTTCGATTATCGTAAAACTCGTGTCAATAGTATATCAAGCCTGTAGATTTGTTACAATGGCAAAAAATGTGCCAAAAACGACGGTTTTAGTTTCAATTTACCATTGTGTTGCAAAACGCTAGACCATGAAGAAAGTAAAAGATCGCTTAGAAATTGATATGATACAAATGAAGTATCGCAGCATTGTTATTGCTCAATGATCGGGTGGTCTTAGTTTTGAAAAGATTATTAAGATTCTTACCTGCACCTGCCCCAAGGAATTACCAACTGCTAAGACATCCGAGTCTCTCAACCACGACAAGGCCGTTATGTATTCATCGTTGCCTTGAAGTTCGAATAAATGGTCGATTTCTCCCGAGTTGGCGTTCCATATGTACACGGCATTGTCGAGAGCGACACTCACAAGGTTCTTCGAACTCCAGTCTATGAGATTTAAGTCTGTGGAACACCAAGTTTAAGATGAAGTTTTTTCTTTGAAAGTAAAAAAAGAAAATTAAAATGAAGATGAATGTTTATAATCTTGTATGAGAGCGAAACCCTCGGCCATAGGACTTTACCCTTCCCTGTGGATTATTAGCCGACTTAAACGTCCACAACAATCCGTATCAGGACAAATCATCCACCTGACAACTCCCCCTGAGGACTCCCCGAGAGGACAACTTTCCTGGATGACAACTCCCATGAGGACAACTACCACCGAGGACTAATCCCCAGAGGACAGGATAACTCAGATTTTTTAAGCAGGAAACACTGAACTTCTCGGAGTTTTCACTCTTAAAAATTCCGGGTTAGTCTGACTCGGAGAAAGGATCCGTTGGGGGCACACTCGGAAAAGGGTCAGGTTTAACCACATTCCGGGTCAAGTTTGACCAAAATGCAAGTCAGTTTGACTCATATTTTGGTCAACCTTGACCCGGAATTTGGTTAAAATTGACCTTTTTTCCGGGTGTGCCCCCAACGGATTCTTTTCCGAGTCAGTCTGACCCGGGATTTTTAAGAGTGTTCCTCAGGAGGGATCATGTGAGAGACGTCATATGGGGATTTGTCGTCCGTATGAGTAGTTCTACAATTTAATTTTATGTAATTGTATTTTGAAATTAGTTTTTATCGAATGAGTTCAGAAAAAGGGGTTTCTACAGTTGGATCATACCACGAAAGTGGACCTTTACATTAATTCATTCTTCTGCTTCTTATTGCTTTCGCTATGTTCATTTTAAACTTACACCATGATGTGTTGTAATAGTTCTGGACTATTATGTATGCAATGAGAGAGAACGGGGAAAGCAACGATAAACTGTTAGAAATAAAGGGTCCATGAAAGGTTCCTTCTAGAATCATGTTTTCACAGTAATGGCATCATTTTCGCAACGCCATTTTGTGGGTGCTTAGTAGCACTATTTTAACGTAGACATGACACCAATTAGGGCAGATTTTTTCTATTGAGAACTGGACGTCAAAACGGTGCTAATACGCCCTCGCCCCCACCCTCACCCCACCCCCAAAAACATATATATGTATTAAAAAAAATGGTGCCGCAATTGTGCCAGAATGGGAACCTGTTAAGGGCATTTTTTCCTTCAGAGTGTATATTTATATAACCTAAATGACAGCCGTTACGTTGTAGTACAGTCCTGGACAAAGTTTGGAATATTATCATTTCTTCCCTGGTTTAAAGTGCAGATTTCTCACGATTAATAACCAATCACCCATGCAGAACAGATCATTACTAAGTTAAAATGAGCTCTACTTAGGGGCGGCGCCAGGGTAAAATTTCAGGAGGGGCGAAATCCGTCGGAAAAATTTTGCCTGCCATTTTTTTTTACTAGCCAAACTGCAAGCCAAACAGCATCCCACAAGCGGGGGGCAGAGGGCCGCCGACGACAAAAAGCCCTTTTTTTGGTCCGCCAATTTCTTGTTACTAGCCAAAATCAACAATAGGTTGGGCGTAATAATCGAAAAACGGTAAAATTCCCGTCATTTTAAAATGTTGAAAAAATAGGGGTCGGCAGCCCCTACCCTGCCCCCCCCCCCCCCCACCGCGCAGCGCCGCCCTGGCTCTACTTTAGGACAAGAAACTGTTACTCATATGATTGAAAACTGCATTTGAAACTTTTGTCCATGACTGTATCAAATTGTGTCCCTGTTATCAGCAAAACAGGCCACGCGACACCTTCATTCTGTCTCGATAGTGAACTTGTTAAAGTTATCTTACAAAAGTCATCTCTGATCTCCGGGGCGTCTAGGATCCGCTCGGCCGATTGTGGGATGAAGCGAGTCGATTTGTACTTTGGTGCAGTTGACTTCGACGAACTGTACAGCACTTTCAGATTGTTCGAATAGCCTACAGATGGGAATTGTAGATCAAAATGAAATTATGTAACTTATAATAATACACAATATAACACATAATATAACATATTATGTAACATGCAATACATAATATATATTATATATTACTCATAGATATGATATGTAATAGAATATAATACAATTTGTATTTTGTTATAAATATAATTCATTATGTAATATATAAATATACAAATATAGTTATATTTTGTGTAGACCAACATGAATACCTATATTGAGACAAGAACTAATTTCTGTCTTCATGAGATATGAAGATATTATGCATTCAGCGTAATTACTAGGAACGTAGAAGCAAGAAACAAAACCCTTGATAAATAAACGCCACAAGTGTAGTAAATTGTTCAAGTGGTATCTAGTTATGACAGTAATATATTTGCTTTTTGTTTCGAATTCGGTTGCCGGCTATTATCAAGTAAATCAGTAAATTACGCATGTGTAATTATGTACCGGCCGCAATTATTACGTCTCTAGAATAGTCTGTTTTCTGACTTTGCATGAATTAGCATAATGAATGAATTTCAAATTTATGTCCATAAGTTTTGTAACCACTGCCAATTACTAAAACCAATAAAATCAAAATCGGTAGTGGAATAATGGAAATGCTACCCTCTTTTTAATGCATTCCTAACAAAAATTCTAGTAAGGTCTAATTATCAATTCTATACAGTGTGTATAAAAAAAGAAGACACTTAGAATAAAAATTATTACACAAAAATGTCATGATCTTGAGATTATTTTTATATGGATATTTTACCTTGGATTTAAGCTATCTGATGACACTGTTGGTATTGAAAGTATTTTACGCATGAGTGAGCACAGCCCACTTTTGTCCAATCGGCCAAAAATGCATTTGCGCACAGAACTGTGTTCTTACAGTCAATGTTTAGTGCCTCACAGACTGGTGCTGCAAGAGCTCTCAACTGATGTACACAAGTATGAATTCTCAGCATGCTCAAGAGAAGACCATATATCAATTCTGTGACAAGAAAGACAAAAATGAAGCAATGATTCAGATAAACCGGATCCTAAAAAAGAAGAAAAGGTCATTTTGGGGGGTCAATTCACAGTTCATCTTGCAAACATGACATTTTCTTCTGTATAGTGGGATGTATCTGAATCATTGCTTCATTCTTGTCTTTCTTTTTTGTCACAGAATTGATATCAGCTCTTCTCTGAGCATGCTGAGGATTTAACACTTGTGCACATCAGTTAAAATATTCTGCAGCATCGGTCTGCAAGGCATTAAACACTGACTATTAGAGCAAAATTCTGTTGCGCAAATGCATTTTTGGCGATTGGACAAAAGTGGGCTGTGCTCACTCATGCGTGAAATACTTTCAATACCAACAGTGTCATCAGATAGTTAGATCCAAGGCAAATTATTCACGTAAAAAATATATCTCAAAATCATGAAAGTTTTTTTCTATAATTTTTTTTCTAAGTGTCTACTTTTTTTGATACACTCTGTATATCTTTTTCTCTGCAAATGTACCGTATGTTTGAAGCTGTACATTCCCTCAATTAATTGCAAAATGAAATATTTAGATTATAACGGATTCAATATTTACGATTAAATTGATCATGTAACTCGCTTCCTGGGCTTTGGGTACTCTCTGCTTGAAGGTCAGAATCTTGGCATCCGGTTGGTCACTCAGTCGATCCTTGAGGGCAGTATTTACCGCTGCACATTTTCGGCATCGTCGCCCTGAGCAGACGATTTATCTTGGGTCAGCTTGAAGTGACTCGCATCGATGTTCATCAAAGCACGATTTGGAATAAATCTAGATGAAAGTAAAATCGACAGAAAAACTAGCAAAACGATTATGTAATATTAGTCTTCATTTAAACTTTGTGGGTTTGGTTACATTTTTTTTTGGTTCACAGAGTACAGATTATTATCTTTAGATTAACTTTCAACTTTATTCAACTTTATTTCCACATTAAAAAGACAAACATCGATGTACATACAAGCGATAAAATGAAAAGCTATAGAGAAATAGAAACAAACAGGTTTACACATAAAACATACGAAATGATGTAACTTTATTTAAATTTATTCAACATTATTATGATCGTGCATAATCAAAATCATGTTTTTTTTCTAACTTGGTTGTATTGTTTTATTGAATTCGTTCAATCGTGTCCGTCATTATGATGTATAAAAGTTATGAAGGTGCTGCTGCTGCTGATGATGACGACGACGACAACGATGATGACGATGATGATGATGATGATGATGATGATGATGATGATGATGATGATGGCGACGATGCTGCTGGTGATGTGATGATGATGATGATGATGACGACGACGATAATTCAATTCAATTCAATTTATTTATTCATTTCATAAAACTCAAGTTTACAACAAACAAAATGTGAAGGGGAATTCACAAAGAAAGCGAGTTGTTTGATTGCACCTTGTTCCCCCAAATATGATGATGATGATGATGATGATGATGATGATGATGATGATGATGATGATGATTATGATGATGACGACGACGACGACGACTATGATGACGACGACGAGGAGGTGGAGGAGAAAGCTTGAGATTAATGATGTTGATAATGATGCAATGATGACAGTCATGTGATGATGATGATGAAGAGGAGGAGCAGGAGAAGAAGAAGAAAGATGATGGCTTGATTTGATAATAATAGTGATGATGATAATGATGCGTCGTCTTCTTCATGTAATCGACTTCTTAAATTTATACCTACCGGTCACCTCCTGGGTTGGTCTTTTGCGCGTCTTTTCCGGGAGATTTGTTGGACTTTTTGCCAAGTCCAGGAGATTTACTTGGAGTCTTCTCCGATCCTCTTCTCGAAGATGTCCTCGATGGCGTCCTCGAAGGCGTCTTCCTCAAACCTTTGCGAGATGGCGAGGACGTGGGCGACATGAAGACCTTTTCTGTTCGGGCAAGATAATTACACACTCATCGTTCAAATATCTTAAAACAGTAAAAATTTAAATGTTGTACATTTGGTTTTACACTTTATTTGTCATTGGGTTAATATCGGCACAAGATACCATCTTAAAGATAGAGTTCGGGATTTGCACGCCAGAAAACGTAAAAATAAATGCAAAACAGCTCAAATCGTTCACAATGTGAAGATTACTATAAATAAACACCTGTCATTAAAAATTGGGTAGAATACGTAGTTTTGTTGAAAATCTGGACCATTAAAAACTTCAAATTTTGCAAAAATAACGGACACGTTCCATTAGTTTTAAATTGTCCGATTAGCCGTTTAACCAATCACTGTGCTCCGCTGGTTGTGCGAACGTACACATAACCGTGATCCGCAATTTGAGTAAAATTTAAACTCGCGGAAAGAACAATTTTCTGGTAGCATATCGTTATTAGTTTTTTCTCATAAAACAAGTTCGTAATGTATTGATCTCAAACTTTCAGCACACCATTTGTTCGTACTAAACTACCGTTTGGTAATGATAATAAAGGAAAGTGATGGTCTTGCAAATCCTGAAATCTATCTTTAAAGTGAAAATGACTTTTTAACTACAGTGTGAAAAGTATGATGATATTAATCTTGATCAAGTAGAATTGCCATAGTTTGTATAAACAATAAACATGGAATTAACAATGTTATGAAAACGTAACTCCACGAAACTATAGTGAGTATGACTAACTGAAGGAATGAATATAACTGTATAGGGACCACATTAGCAGTTTCGTAGTTGAATCTGCAATTAGAAAACCTAGCCTTTCGGTTTACATTGTGACGTGATGCCGAGTCCAAGTCCAAATTCACTAGAAATTGGACTCGATTCAGGATAACATCGTCATAAGCTATACTGAATAAAAATTTACTTTTAAAAATAAAAACAACAGATTTGTTTTGCCCAGTGCATAACTTTTCGCAGGTAGATCCCGACTCGATGTTCACTCATTGATTTATGCATATTAAATTTGATCGTTGCTGGTAATATAAACAAGAAGCGGTGTCGATCCATTTTCAGATGGGGGAGGGATGCAAATTAAGGAAAATTATAAAATTATACATTTTCGATACGCTCTGCACACAAAATTGAAAATTGTGTATGTGTAGTGGTGATTTGCTTTTACAAATATTCTGACAAATATTCTGGCATTTCTTTTTATGAATTTTCAAGTTGTCAAAATTATTGGAGGCAAAATGATATGTTTGCTCCCCCAATATTTTCTTTGGCGGCAAATCCCCCCCCCCCCGTACAGGATCGACGCCTCTGTAAAGAAGGGGGTGGGGCCCGATCAAGATTACCTTTGTTTTCCATGGCTTTCCTTTGCCATCTGGGGAGTGCGGTGCCCCGCCCGATGTTGACCGGTCCATCTAGTCGGATTAACTCATTGACACTCGCTTCGAACTGTATATTTGTCATGGTTCTGATGAATTCTAATCAACCAGCTGAGGGTAAGTGTGCGATCAGGAGTGGTATATACTGTGAACAAAAAGAAAATGTTGAGTTCATATACCATCAGTGGAGTATTCCTTAATTCCTAACCAGGGCGGGGCGAAATGGGAAGAGGGGTACCTAGTTTCCTACGCTGGAGGTGGTCGCACAGAATAAAGTCTATTCGGGTTTTTTTTTCGAGAGTGGCATGGAACGACCACACCAAACTTGATTTCGCCAGAAATCTCCAGAAACTCCAAAAGTGCAGGAGGTGTACGGGTTGTTAGTTGGTTATTGGTTGGTTGGTTGGTTGTTGATTGTATGTTGGTTGTTTGTTGGTTGGTTGTTGTTTGTTGTTGGTTATTTGTTGTTGGTTGGTTGGGTGTTGGTTAGTTGTTGGTTGTTGGTTGGTTGGTTGGTTGGTTGGTTGGTTGGTTGGTTGGTTGGTTGGTTGGTTGGTTGGTTGGTTGGTTGGTTGGTTGGTTGGTTGGTTGGTTGTTGGTTGGTTGTTGTTGGTGTTGGTTGGTCGGTTGGTTTGTTATTTGGTTGGTTGGTTGTTGGTTGGTTGGTTATTTGGTTCGGTTGTTGGTAGGTTGTTGGTTGGTTGGTTGGTTGTTGGTTATTGGTGTTGTTAGTTGTTGGTTGTTGGTTGGTTGTTGGTGTTGTTAGTTGTTGGTTGTTGGTGTTGTTGGTTGTTGTTGCTGTTGTTGTTGAGGGAAGACGTTACTCATTACCAAAATTTTGGATTATGTATAGGACTTATTGTGAAATCCTGTATATGGAGCCACGACACAGCCGAATATGATATATTATTTATAGCATTTGCCCTTCACGACCTCTTACTTGTGTGGATGGGGTGGAGTGGGGAGTCAGGCTACGTTGAAAATCAAATCCCCCTTTCTATATTTGTCCAAACATGAGTTTCAGTATTAAAGTGAGTGGGGTATTTTGAATAGGAAATAAACCTTGTAACATGGTGAATGACACACCGGCATGTACTGAGAATGCAAAGAGAAATGTCGGAGTTATGACTGAACAAATTGAACAATTTGGAAATTATAGGCCTACGCCTCATGAGAAAATCTAAATCTTAACGAATATCAAAACAATCTTTGGAATTTAATCGAATAATACATCGATCGTACTCAAGATGTATATTGACAGCCGTTTATAATTTACATTCACTTTGAACGCTACTACTGTTAGATGATCATATGAAACATATAACGTTGCAATAGACCAGTTTCATAATGTATTCAAATTTCATGCATATCTTTTTAACAAAGGTTACTCTTGACAACCTGATAGCTTGATGGAGGCTTGCCGGACATAGCAACAACGAATGTGTGCAAGTTGCATGTCAATATTGAAAATGTATTCATGGGAACAGGTAAAAGAAATAGCTCGTCACTGGGCTTCGGAAGAGAAAACATCCATCAGTTTGAATACATTATGAAACTGGTCTATAAATCAGATACCTAGTAATGCGAATATTAGACAAACGCACAATAAAATGGAATTTCTAGATGCAAATTGCAGAAGATACTCTTACCTATATGAATGTCGATTATATCAGTGCTTTTCCGTGAACACTGCCTTGAACACAGTTCGTCAGATTGCAGCTACGGAAATATATCACTGACAACAAATGTGAAAAGTGGTGTTCAAGTTTCCCGCGTCAATGCGATGTGGCCTGTAGCCTGCTCTAAATGGATGACTCTCTTTTCATGACTTATAGTGATTCATTCAAGCAGTATCGTTTGAATTTAAGGGATTTCTGGGCTAAGTCTGTTGAAAGTAATTAGATCAGGAATGTTACTAATGATGAGAAGGAGTTAACAATATTCAACAATACAATACTAGCGGCGTAGGCGTAACGAAGGGGCATTTTGCCTGTTCACCTCCCAAACCCTTTCCCGATTAACCACACACACACACACACACACACACACACACACACACACACACACACACACACACACACACACACACACACACACACACACACACACACACACACACACACACACACACACACACACACACACACACACACACACACACACACACACACACACACACACACACACACACACACACACACACACACACACACACACACACACACACACACACACACACACACACACACACACACACACACACACACACACACAAAACCCTTTCCCTTGAAAACACTCCATCCACATCGTTTTGCGACATGGAACAGATTCCTATCGGACTAGCCGACTCTTATCTAAAATATTATTTCTACTTCGTTTTGTATCATAGAACACACCCCCCCCCCTAGCTTCCCCTCCCTTTTAAAAAAATCCTGCATGGATGCGCCAGCAGATTCGGTAATGAAATGTCTGAATTTCAGACTCGCCCGCGAAGCAATACAACAGGAAATGTATTTCTCTGCCATGGTGAATTCACTACGTCTGGCAGTCAGACTAGCGGGGGAAAGTAAGGGTACTGTTGGGGCTATGTAATATCCGCAAACCCTTGAAGAATGATGGAACCACTGAAATTTGTGGGGCAACTTGCCCCTACTTGGCACCGGCCCGGCGGTGACGTTCATTAACAACCGTATGCCCGGGACAACGTGGGATTTGCATTTCTGACAAGAGGTGAATGGATTTAATAGCGTTACTTCAGTGACAATAACATTGTTGAAAACACAAGTATGTTCTTTAATCACATCCGAGGAGACAGATAAAGTGGTGGTATCATTGCCTTTCGTGTCCCCTGCTTTACAAACATGTAGTTAACTCTTAACTGACCACGTATAGGTTATTTCCACTTATTGCTAACAAACCTAGTCTTAAGATCTATACAAGCTGGATTCCAAATCTTGAAGTGATCATTAAAAAAAAAGGTCGATGAAAGCTCGTTACTGGGTCCCAGATTTAATTTTGAGTACATACAGTGAATCGTTCGCGAGGATAAAGGCCTAGAAAGAACCATAGTTAAAGTCCCCTATTATCGTACAAATAATATCGCCCTCTATGCAAAATATAGGCCTGTTAGTACATCATATTGGCATAGCCGGGGGGGGGGGGGGGGGGGCACTGTCATTACAAGGTGTACAACATGTGCGTCGGGCGGTGTACGCGCGGGCAGTGAATACGTAGGGTATCAAAATCGCCAAAATCAAGAAAAAAGGGTATACTTTTACCTGAAGATTCACTTTAAAAGGGTATGTTTTCAGAACTGAATACTTATTAAGGGTATTCTGAGATCGGTCTTCTTTAAAAGGGTATCTTGTCAGAATTGAATACTTGTTTAGTGTATTCTGAGTTCGACAGATAATTGTTTAGGGTCTATTTTGAAAGTCCATACACGCGCACGTAATGACAGTGCCCCCCCCCCCCCCGGCCCTAAATCACTCACAAAACGGCTAAATTTTCTTCGGGTGTATTGGCTGTTTTTTCTAAAAAGTAACATTTTTATCACACATATTTCGTGAAATGGGAAGAACGTGCATTTTCGATGCCAATGTTGATAACTTTTTATTTGGAATATTAAATTCTGAAATATTCCCATTACTCAATTTAAACTCAATATTAAATTAACATTTATAAGGGTCCAACTTGCCGAAGAGTGACAACACTTTTTATATGTTACATCGAATATTTTTGTTATAAATCTAACATGTTGGATCCAGCTGAATATAAGATTGGATATAATGGAAAATTTATCTCCTCGGCCCTTTTTGCTGAAATGGCATTTCAAATTTGGCATTTCAATTTTAGAGTGTGTAATTAAACTTACATCGTAAGTGTATCCTTTTATCTACAAATTTTACAACTTGTACACTTTTCTCTATGACGCGCGCACGTGTAAGAAAAAAAAATTATACCGACACTACATTCCAAATGTGGCAATGACACAAGTACAAAAGTTTATTGAACTTGAGAGCCACGCCCTTTTTTCCGCGACGACGATCGATCGAGCGAGCAAGATGAGATCGAATTTCTGCGAAAGTGCAATCGATAGCTACGCGCGACAATTCAATTTACACGTAATTAGGGAGGAAAGTTGTGGATTTTGTTTACGTCTTTTCCAATCCGTCATGGCTCCAGCCCCACCATCTGCGGATGATATGGAAGGATATTGGGGTCCTCCAACTTCCACTTTGGACTGGTGTGAAGAAAACTATGTGGATTCGTACTATATCGCCGAATTCTGTAAGTATGATTGGTGTGACACGCCCGGTTGATTGGAGTCTGTTTGTGTGGTCCCGTGTGTAGTTTCTGGTGTTAGTTTCGGAAAGAGAAACTAACTAAGTTAGAGAAGTGTAGAGGGTCTACAAGTACAACATGTACTACAACAAGTCCAGACTCCAGTGTCCGGTTTCGATTTTCTTCATCAAAGACATAGCTTACGATCATCATAGGCTTTGAACTTATGGGGGGGGGGTGGGGCAGAGGAAAATTTGTCTCCCCAGTACTTCGGTCTTTTTTTAATCTTGAATTTAAAAAGTTTTGTTTTTGTTTTTGTTCTTGTTGTTTATGAATAACGTTAGATTTATTTATTTTGAAATGTTCAATAAAATACAGTCCATGTCAGAAAGAGTATAAAAGCAGTTGTTCCCTGCTTCCCTTTGTCCAAGTACCTTTCATCAAATTATAACTATTCAATTTGTGAAACATAATGCAAGTGCACTGAATACTGTACACTTTTGTAAAATTTATTCTGACTTGTGTCACTAACAATTAGATTCTACTAACGTCATTACATTGTTAATTTTGCAAATATTGTATACTACTACACTACACTTTGCCATTAATTTCAAATTTATTCTATTGGAGTGATGTACATGACATTAGTATTGTTTTTAAAAATGATGTAGGTATCAGGACAGGGTATGAAATAAACTCGTTCATTCATTTAATTCCATTCATTCATTTGAAAACTTCATTCATTCATCCATTTAATGTGCCTTTGTGTTGGGAATTTTCTATTTGATTCCACTACAAACATGGACAGCTTGGACAGGTTAGAGATTAAAACAAAATAATAATTTAATTTTAAATTTAATATTATAAATGATACAAACACTTGAAAGTATTATATTTTGTATGATGATGCTTGTTACATGATTGCAGGTTTTAATCCATTTACCTAGTAATGTACAAGATTCAGAAAATCCCAACACAGGGCACATCCACTTTCCAAAGGCAACAGGTTACAAAATCAAATGCTGTTGACAAAATTAAAATGTTAGTAAAGGAGAATGTCTTTGGATGGGCACCCCAAACTGAAAATGCCATTCATTTTATAGACCTACGTGGTACCATTGATTGAACACTGTTTGAAATTGAAACTGACTTATCTTCCAGGGCTCCTAGGGTCTATGGACGTGTAATGTTGAAATCAAATAATCTCCAATAGGATCATACTTTCAAGACTAGAACATGTCATGTATAGTGAATGTGAGTAAACTGATGCACCATCAGCTCGTGATAAGAAATAAAAATTCAATTTCATTCCACTACCAACAAAACACTGACTTCTAAAGACCTGAACTTTCCAAAGAAAGATTTATGTATCTTTTTTCCTCAATTGTTTTCCCACAAAACTGTACATTTATATGTTTTACCCAATTGACATTTTTTTTCTGATATTCTACTCCAGGGAATACACTGACAAACTTGGCCATGATCATTCTACCAATAATATCAAGCATCTACATGTGGAAGGAGCAGGTCGAGTTAAGATTCCTCATAGCAAACCTAAGTTTATTTGGTAAGAAACTCGTACATGTGACTCAATTCTTAAAACCAACCAACCAACTTGTACTGGTCTGATATACTGTAGATTCACCATGTACAGTTCAAAAAGTCATTGAAACCACTTTAACAACAAGATATGAATGTTACATTGACCTAAGATTGAACTGTTTGCCTCTCATGTTCATCCTACATTAGTAGGACAGGTAGATACATGTAAGACAATAAGGTTAGATATACATGTACAGTGTACAGCAGCAGAACAACCATCATCAAGCAATTGTTGATAATTTACAAGTTTTAAGTGTTATTTTATTTGGGGATTACTTGTACATTGTGAATTCAAAGTTGTTCTTGATTTTGTTGTAAAGTTGGAATTTATGCACACTCTCCAGAAATGAGTATTTTTCATACCAAAAAAATAAGCCTACTTAATTTCAAAACCTAATAAACATTTCATTTACAAATAATTTTTGTTACATAGCTGTCCATGTACGGATATAATGAAAGAAATATCCATTGGAAACTGGAACTTTTATCTCTAAGAAATTTCACTTTGTAAAAAAAAAAGAAAACAGCTGTTTTGAAAATGCATATTGCACAAATTTTTGACATTGTTTACAAATGCTGGTACTAGACAGTGTAATGTATTGTGTATGAGTTAGCAAAGATGAAGTTATTGACATCAACATTTTTGCCCGATGGTCATGTTATTCATTGTGACTGAAATACAGTATCATGGTAAAGATCTACCTGTCATAAAACAGATATGAATGGAAATATAGATACTGAAAGTCATAATCAAAAGTTATTATGCAGTACATAACACTAAACGATCTACATGTGAGTGTAGCATGTATATCGGGGATGGCAGGGATCATAAATTAGTAAAAATAAAAAAAAAAATAATAAAGAGCTAGTCTGCGCAAGCACTTCTGAGAAAAGAAAAATCACCCTCTGCCCATGAAGTTCAGGGCTGTCAAGTTACTACAAGTATGTGCAATGTACACAGGACCAAACAAAAATCTACATGAACTGTTCTAAATTTTCAGAAGTTATGCTCTAGATTAAAATTTTAATGCTTAGCAGACTACCCAGTACATGTTTTTTCTCAGTTTTCATAGATTGTTATATCCGCATTCATGATAAGACTGTTCAGTAATACACGTGAACAATGGTAATGCAAAATAGGCCAACTGACAGTAAACAATTTTGTTTCAAAATATCAATTTTAAGTTTTTAAAGTTGTTCTTGATGCAGAATGCTCACAATAGGATGTAAACTACAGAAGTGAGTTATGAAGTAGTGGTGGGCGATATTATGATAATATCGAAAATTACACAATGTTGAAAAAAATATCGAATACGACGATAATGATCTCATGATGTAGATGTCAAAATAGTCGTTTTCCAGAGTCACAATATAGGTCCAAAATACACCGATTATGAAAACCTAATGGGTAAATGCATGGCACTGCAGGTCAGAAGGACCAAGAAATTCCTACAGGTATGAATACTCTGCACATGATGTGTTACTGCTGTAATCGATATTCTAGGTAGAAAACAGGGGGTGGGATATGAGTACGACCGTCCATGCTGGCTCAGCTATCAAACTTGTGTATTACAATGATGAGCAGTGTGCATTTAGTACTAAACATGACAACTGTCTGTCAACAATGACCACCCAAAAATTTATAAACAATTCAGCACCATGAAAATCTTCGATCTACTAGTTACACAGAGCAGCAACACCTGTTCGACTGATGTTTTGATAACTGTCTTACAGGGCTCATTTTACGGTAAACCTAAAAAATAGATTTAATCTTCTTCATCACACAAATCTGTTTTTCAACTCAGGTATAAATCATGTCTATCGGACAATGTTTTTTCCGAACGATTAATCGAATGAAGGTTGTAAGATCGAAAAATCCAGCTTTATTTATGAGTACACTAACTATAGCCAACAGTAATTAGTTATGGAACGTACATGATTGCAGATTATTCCTGTACAAATCAATAGTGAGAATGTGGAAAAAGGAAAAATTATGACCAACTGCTACAGGTGGTGACATTGCCAGAACACAAAGAACTATCAAGAACACACAATACATGTATAGTTGAACACATACCTGAGGCCAATGTTTGGTTTGCTAAATCCGTTCAACAGGTCTGAATTGAAACTTTGTAACTGGACGAGTGAGACTAATAGATCGTTACTTTGAATGTGATTTTAGAAAATCATTCAGCCATGGATTGTAGAGGGCTATGGTCTATTCCTTAATTGCCGTGGACTTTACATAAATTTGTTGAAAATAAAAAAAAATTAGGCCACTGTATGCAGAGAAACATAAGCGGTCTACCGTCATTCAAAACTGATGACATAACAAAAAAAACAGGCATTCAGTACTTAGCGATTTCACCTATGGAATATAATAGGTCAGAGCATTGTCTCGTAATACATCCGAAAAAAACCCAATCTGACAGTTTAAATACACACTCTCTTAACATACTGTACATGTAGCAGTGGGTCATATGTTGAAATTATGTTGGGGATCAGATATTTTAACTTTTTAAGTTCAAAACTCAATGTTTAAGACTAGCAATAGCATCAGTTTTCATAATGAACAGCAGAGTGATTAACGAGAAAATAATGGACTACAAAAAATAGCTTTCCAAGTGAATCTTTTTAGAAAAATGTAAAAGTAATATCTAGCTTTATTTTGAAGAAAAATATGGTTTGCTGGCTTTTCCAACATATGTAATTGTCTGATGTTGTTCAAAGTGGTTGTGATTTTCCCTTGATCTCTTTTGAAATGTGTCACCATAACTCTAATGCCTATAATTTGCTTCAGTTTTTGATAAATACGTGTACAAAGAATGTGATCAAATTGTTAGAACATGTGATTGTCACAAATAGTTTATTACTCATACATTAAGCAATGCAACAACGTGTCAAGATTATTGCAATAAATCCATAGCATACATGTATAGTCAGGTGTACAAAGTACAATAGGCCCTACAGTTTGTTCCCCCGCATTTCAGTAATCTATTTTTTTAACGGGGTTTTTTAGTTTTTTGTAAAACAAACAAGTAGCGATCTGCTTGCCCAAAAGTCCTTGACCATTCTCTTACACAGTTTGTTCTTTGTGAATAATTTATCAAGATACTATTTGCAAGTTTTGCATTGCACAGAGGAATTTCATAGTATCCAACAACAAATTAGTCCTTATTGGCTGACTAAGTAAAATCATAAAGAAATCGTTTGTTTGCAATATGTTACATTGTATGTACTGTGCAACCAAAGTTAGTGAAACACATTCTAGATAGAGAGAAATTAACATTGTACTTTTGACATATTGATAAGGCACTAGTATAACAGTGTTCCCGCCAGTTTAAAAAAATCTGAGGTCTGCATGATTCCCCATGCTAGCCGTGAGTCTGCTGACACTGTCTGAAAAATGAAGCCCTGAAAAGATTAGCAGTTTTAAAACGATCTATGTAAAGTGCTTGAAAAAAAGTAAAAATCATTGAGGGGAGGGAGAGGAGGGGAGAGCCATTCCAGCTTTCGCCCATTGAAACTGCTGTGTTGCAGAATTTCCTTATACGCCTATAGGAAATTAATGTGCCAATTTGTATATGCACCATATTTTACTAGTGAGGCATAACTGTCGCAAACTTTTGTGTTCCTTAAGGTGTTGTAATTGTCGCATTCAGCACTGTCAGCATGATTGTCAGAATATAGCAAAGTTCGACATTTTTTTAAACGTATCTTCGCACAGTGTTATAAAATAGTGTCTTTCAAAGTAAACAAATTTACTCCTAAAATAATGCTTCCACTGTGATGCACAAGGAAGATAGAAGAATACTTGTATCAAGACAAAAGTACAAATCATATGAGTGCGGAATGAATAAACATTAAAGAATTTTGGACAATCTATAGGCTCAAATTATCTTAGAAATGTACGTGGTTACCTGTACTGTATAAATTGAAAAGTAAATGAAGGAATTAAAAATACAACACAAAAAGAATATTTGTTTGTCTAAAGATTAGGAAGACCATGTAGCTGAGATTATTACCCCGCGCACCAAGTAAGAATTCAGAAATCAGAATAGGAAACTATGATTGATAACGATGTCAGCTCAGATTGTACTAATTCGCAGTACTGGACGAACTTTTTTATATTCAGCCAGAGTTTCTATACAGATGTACTTTCTTATACAAGCATTTGACACGTCTTTATCCTTATTACAGCCTTAACAGTACAGTTACATGTACCGATATGTAACTCTCAAACCACAAAAAAACTAATTGTGAAGCAGCTGGATGACTTTTGTTAGGATTACAACAGGCATTGTTACAATGTACATGCATGGTACATGTACATGTATCTTTAGCAATCTAATATTGAAAGATTAATATATGGTGATATGATATAAGAATGATGATGTAGAGGTGTTGGTGTGGTGGTGGTGATGGATATGGTGATGTATGATATAAGTGTATATATATGAAGTGATATGATAATGAATATATAAATAGATTAAGTATTATAGATAAATAAATGAATTATAATAACAAAACAACTAATAATAATGGATAAGACTGGATAATGGATAATAATGAATAACAGACAACGATAACAACATCAGGATGACAACAACGAACAAAGATATGGTTTTTCAATCACAGAGCTGTTTGTGAGTACCAAGTTATACAACTGGTGGTAGGTGGTAGTGATGAATAGTGGTGATGTGATATGAAAGAGTAAATAATGATCAATGAAGATTTGATAATGATGAATGAATGTAGATGATAAGTGATGAATTAATAACACAAATAGAGACTGATATAGTGAGTGTTTGTTTTCTTTCCCTGCCATAGTTGTTGCATTGGTTCATGGTGTTTATCAACATGACGCTTTTGTAATGGAATGCAGGTGAGCGGGAATTTCCATTTTCACTTCATACTGGTCTGTGCACTGAGGAAAAGGAAAATAACTTACTGTTTAAAAGACTAATGCCGTGTTTTGTTATTTTACCATGCTGAAAACGAAATTTGTTCAGATTTGAATATGAAAGGTAAATAAAAGATACATGAGTTCAAAAAATTTTGAGAAGTCATGGGTGATTGTTACAAGGTTTTTTTGAAATACCTGTGTATCAAATGATAATCATTTGAAATTTAATGTCAGTCCTGAGCTCTTGTGTATAACTGTAGTCATTTGTACACATATAGCAGTTTTATTTGACTGGCCAACAATGCTCATATTGTTCACAAGTCCTAACAATATCATAAAAAAGAATTGGAAAAAATGCCAGAATAGAGTCTTCTACATATGGCTACACGCTTGGTAGGTTCCAGACATGAGCGATGAATGAATGAAAACTGAAATAGAATATTATGCTATTGATGCTAATTCCTGTATGCCAAATAAGGACAATGCCTGGTTTGTGAGAGTGAGGTAGCAGAGTAGCATAGCAGTATGTAGATTACCAGTATTGTTATTCTTTAGTGTGTGTAATATAAAGGGGTGTTCAATCCGTGTTTTTGTATTGTGTCATTGCTGTTGCCTGCAGACAATATGGATTAGTAATTATTGGGCCTACAAATCAGTATAAAAAACACACCAAAGTCTTGGTACAATTCATG
>JZLH01S0264069.1:0-28701 GCA_001188425.1 Eucidaris tribuloides | reverse complement strand
TCTGTTGCACTGACCATCTTTCTTTCTTGTTTATAAGTGGACAAACCACCACTTAATTGAAAAAAGGAGAAAACAAATATCGCTGTGACACAGGCTAAGTGCTGAAAATCTCAGGAAATTGTTTGGCCTGTTTGTTTTACCTTTTTTTCCAATACACACATTTTACTTCTGCAGCTTGAAAGAAATATCCTTGTATTTCATTGATTATGGAAAGCTACAGAATTGAGAGAGAAAAAACACACAAGAAAACATCAGATATTATATGTGTATATTTTTGAAAGGTCAGTTATGTTTTGTAGATTGGCGTGCATCCAACCATATTATGACTTCCCTTACAAACAGATTATTTTGATTGCAAAATGGAATGTCCATACCTGAGAGCACACCTTTTTTTACGTCCGACCTCTTTTTTTTTGTTAGCTTCCTCTGTCAGTCTTCCTGCCCGGCTCTCGGAACCTCTTAATGCTAGGCAAACCTTTCCACCAGAAATAAACCGAGACAACTAGGTTTCACCAGAAGGAGTTGAAGCAAAGTTCAAGTTTTTTTTCCCCTTTTCTTGCTAGTTTTATTGTTATTATTATCATCATCTTGCATAGTTCATAGCTCAAGATCCTTTGCAATAGCAGAAATAAACAATCAAGAGAAAAATCACACTAGCTAGTCTAGTGCTTCAAGTTGAAGATCCAAAACCATCTATAATTCTTAAGTTTCAGCTAATCATTCTATGTCATTTTACTGTATAAACATGATCACTTTAGTTTATTCAAAGTATTTGCAAGTAGATGACGGTATGAAATTGTTGAAATAATTCCATTGTTACCCAAATATCTGATCAGTAGGCAATGGTTGTGACTTGTGAAGCAAAAATAATATTTCCCCTTAAGTTGAAGACTAGCATCTTGGTGCTACTGCTACAGCATTATCATTTCAGGGAGTAACAATATATTTTTCAGAGAAAGAGCTTCAAGAGCTTCAAATATTTTTTGTTTGTTTTTAGGTTAACAGAAAAACATTAGGTTTTCATGGTAGTTTAACTGGTTATGGAAGTAATACAAATAGTATAGCTCTACTAGCTATTATTACATTCAGATTATTAGTCAGTGCTATTTTTGATGTTGCATAAATAAAGATGTAATAATTAATTATTGTAAAGGGATGACATTTTAGTCCTTGGATTTTCTGTATCAATTGTTACACCGGAAATTAATGAATGAATGAATCATGCATTCAATCAATCAATCAATCAATCAATCAATCAATCAATCAATCAATCAATCAATCAATCAATCAATCAATCGATCAATCAATCAACCGATCAATTAATCAATGAATAAATAAATAAATATTTAGATAAATAAATAAGTAAATAAATAAGTAAATAAATAAATAAATGAATAAATAAATCAAAAGTTCGTGTTTTCGTTTTTAATCTCCAGCATCCATACCCCTCAGAGGAGCAGAAGAAACAGCTGGCACAAGACACAGGATTGACGATTCTACAAGTTAATAATTGGTAAGAATTTCCCACTTTGTTTTTCTTATTATTTATATTAGGCCTGTATGTAACTATTTGTATGCATATGCACCAAAGAATGCTGGAGGCAATGTGCTTTCAGATTGTCCATCTGGCGTTCTGTTCGTGTGTGTGTATGTGTGTCTGTCTGAGTGTCTATTGGTCAATCCATCATATTCTCATTTTCACAAAAATTTAACAAACAGCTGATCAGAGTTTAATGAAACTTGGGCCAAGTATGTATGATTTTGGAGTTGAAAAGTCACATGGCCTCGTACATGTCTCATTTGAGCTTTTTGCAGTGATAACTTGCTAATTGCTGGTTAGAATTAAATGAAATTTTGGTGAAGTGGGCACTATAATGCAACAGAGGGAATTCTCTCTTCAAACATTAATATTAATATTCATTAATTATTTGTTTATTCTGGGGGCTTTTAAATCAATGAGCCCAAAAGCAAGGACCGGCAATCAGGTTTCTATATGAGTAAACCGTGGCATTTCTGTTACCCAGCATAGTCTGGTTGCTAGAGGTGCAGACCAGATATCTATAGGTTTTAAGTTCAAGGCCTGTTGGGATGTTCTTTTTCTGAGTCATTGGAAAAGAAATAAATGAAAAGATCAATGAGTTGATCAAATTGTATCACTATTTTGTAGAACAGGGCATTGTCTAAAATTCCAGTTCTAGAAGGTATCTGCTTGGAGGACGAAATAGTTTGTGCAGCCTACAATCATTTCATCCATATAATCATGTAGGCCTACATACATGAAATCTGCACAACATTTCTTTCTCTGTGACGTACATGAAACCGCACCCCCTTCTCGACTCCCTCCCATTCAGAAAGAAATCAAAATCACACACGAATGACAGTAGTCCTGTGACAACTGCTCTCCAACATAAGCGCAACATGTGCCAACAGAAATCATAACAGGTTTTCTGAACCAGTAGCAGTTGAGGAAGAGACCGCTCTGAAAAGAGATTTAGGTTTGATCTGGCGGGGTGAGGAAATTAATCATGACATGTTACAAGTGAGCAATTGCGAGGGTCAATTTTTGAACAATTTGGTTCTGTAACAAGTATGCAGCCTCACTGCCACCCCTGTTTTTCGGCCGTCTTCCATGTATGTCGCTGTAAAAGAAAAAGGTATATCCTGTTGAAGACATTTCATCCCCATTGCCATACCCACCTTGTTTCCCTACATATTGAGACATCATCTCTTAAAACGGAATTAAGGACTGAGTAAGTCAGGTGTGTGTCCAGATAGAGTAGTAATATGGAGGAAGACATAATGGAAGTGTTACGTGGTGTGTGTAACATCCATATTCATATCAGGAAGAGAAATGGATGTATACGGAAAGGTGATTTAGTGCCAGATTTAGTCCAGGCAAAGGTGATTTAACACCAAATTAAGCTGACTGAACTGTATATATTAGGCCTTTACATATTTTCAGTGATTGCATAATCCATGAAGTGCTCTCAAGAAGTTCTGTGAACTAAACAAAATTAAACATACAAGACTGAGTGGTGAAATTGACTTTTTTTCCCCTGATGAATATACTGGAAGTGACACTACTTGCAGGTAATCCTCTTGACACACTCAAAGGCAATTCTTTACATGTGTACAATTTGTGGTTTTCTTAAAACACCCCAAAATTAGTTTTCAAAACCCTTTAAGGATTGGTACACTGCTGGGCTGCCTAACCTAACTGGATCAGGGTTACACCATGCATCATACAGTTTGTTCTCAAAATATGAAAATCCTTCAGAACCGATATATTGAGTTTTCATGATATAATTTGACTGATATATCCATTTTAGAAAAATTGTATATGTTGTCACAGCCTAGTCAAATATCATTCACAGGATTTTTGGTTTGCTTCAACTATTCATGATATCATAGAAAAATAAATTTTTGTGATGAGTATTTATTTGTTAATTGCAATTTTTATTTTTATGACTATTTGACCAAATGTTATAAGACAGGACAACTTTCACAATGAATCGTGACATCATGAATAATCAGATTGATAAACTATCACATTCCATCAAATCTAAAGTAAAACAATAATACAATAAAACAATAATTTTATACCTGGTGTTGCTTGGCACAAAAGTAAGCTTGTACTAATAGGTTACATTTTTTCTGCACAATGTCTATTCAAGCTCTCAGGACAGTTTCTGTTGTCCAAACTTTTCCGTAGAATTGATCCTGTGAATAGTAACTTTGCCGAGGGCATTCATTCATTTTTCGGACCATTTCGTGGTCCTGTTTCCCATGTGTATGTACCAACATTGGCCCGAGGCCCGAAACGGAATACCTCATCCCACACGAAGCCAGCCAGCCAACCAGCCCGCCCCTCCTCTCGCAACACACATCCATTTCTGAATTCCTTTTCTATACATCATGCTGCATTATTACAAATAATTAGCCCAATTCACGGCAATTAAAGAGACAAGAAACATATTGCATCGGCGCTTAATGTGACAGATTTCAATGAAGAAGACAGGGCCCGGTGTGGTGGTAGACGTCGACGGACGTATATTAAAGCTAAGTTCCAACCCGAGTCATTCCCCCTCGATCCGTCCATGCCGTGAATGCCAGCTCCACTCCAACCGCCAACGCACCAGCCCTACAGCTGTAGATGCACGTATGAATTGGATGGGCGCAACGATCGCTAGACTATCGCCCGGGGTAACAAGCTGCTAGTAACATGACACATATCCATAGAGATTGCCCTTCGTGTCACAGGAGAACAGCCCGATGAGATTGGGTATCATACAGGCTGTAGGGCCATAATGATTCTTCCCATAATTTTTTTCTTCTTCTTCTTCTTCCCATCATATTTTTTTCTTCTTTGTGTCTCTCATCGGAAGCATGGGCATATATAGTATATATACTATTGGCCCGCTCTTGTCTTTTGTTTAGCATCACTGCTCAAAATGTGGCTCCACCCGAAGGCATGGCTCCGAAATTTAAAATAACTTGCCATTCCATATTTTAGTTTTAGGTTCTACCCCCACCCCGTATGCCCCCAGGATGGGGTGCTACTCGATTCCACTGACGCAACTCGATATATGGGCATAGTGCAGTAACCAAGCCGCTAACTTTCATTACAAAAGAGAGAGAGAATGGTGAAAAGAAAATGTTAAAATTTGAGCACCATCTTATGCCATCTTTTATTTTCTCTTCTTGAAATAAGACTCCTTTTCTTTTCATGGAAAATTATCATCTTTTTTTCCTTTTTTTTATTTGCTCATTAATAATCCTATGCCATCTGCTTCCATAAATTTTGTGAGAACATATAAAATATTATAATTTAAACTCGTTTCATTGATGTACATTTATGTGTATGGATGGAAGAACTACTTATGTGGTGTGTATCATTGTCATCATATTACCTTTATATTTTAAGCTCAACAGAATGAGGGTTTGTATCACTGATTTGTTTTTAGAAAGAACTGTGCCATGCCAGTTTAAAGTTAAACATTGCTTCTTCTTCTTTTTTTTTGGGGGGGGGGGTGTCAAAAACAGGACAGGTATTAAATATATCTCTTCTCTTTTTACTCTTTACTTATTATTTGTTTACCATAAACATACATTACTTACACAGTGATGTTAATTACCTTTTCCTTTTCCTTCTCATTTTCAGTGACGATATATTCTGGTACCTTTATGTTGATACTTTATATCATTTATGATAAATGACAGGGCTTTAAAGGCACTGTTTGACAATGTAGGCTTATAGGTTCAAGTTAAGACAAATTTCAAATTTGAAATACAAACGCATTCGCCAGCATACACTGTAGGAAATACACAGAGGCTGAGGATGATTTAGCCTCCCAAATCAACAAAAAGCCCCCTAAAATCATAAAACTGCCTTCAATTTTCCTCATAGGATTAAATGTATAATGTAGTAAAATCACTATATCAGGCTTAAAAGTAGCCCCCAAAATACAATGTCATTTTCTGCCCTATTATTAGCTCAATAATAGTGCTTGAATGGACAAATGAACACCCTAGAAAACAAACTTAGTTGAATTATTGTGCTGCCACTGGCAAGATATATATGGAGGAACATCACCCGTGAATTGAGCTGAAGGTGTTGATTGTAACACAGCGGTGTATGGGGTAAAATTGGCATGGCAATACTGAATGCTCACATATTTTCACTTTTTTACAGAACAGAAGGATCACTTTGATTTGAAGTATAATTTTTTCAGAGCTTCATTTTTAGACCTTATCACAGACATTTACAGCAGCTCATATTTTAAAATTAGAAACATTGTTAAATAATGCCTTTAGCATGCTGAAGTCAGAAGTGTACACCACGTGTCCATTTGTGTGGCACGTTTAGAGTTAAATTTAAGTGGTGGGATAGTGGTGGGGATGATGATTTTGTTGATGTTGACAATGATGATACATGTATATAAGTTCATAATATTCCGTCCTGGATACAAACATTTGGGTTGGACATCCAGTAATCATATATACACCAACAATTCGCACACATGCACCAGGGCTAAACCATAATGCATCCATCGTAGTAATAAAAGCCTCCTCTCATTCAAGCCAAGCGAGCTAAGATACCAAACTCTGTGGCAGCCATATGGCAACACTACTCAGTAAGGGGCATAACAATCATTAGCATAGTTTGGGATGCATGGCGCCTGCCAAGCATTTTGCCCCATTAATCATGTCTCTCCAGGGCCCCCTTTTCTCCTCCATGGGTTGACTTCATCAACAGAGCTATTTACAGCGCGCTGACTGGAGTAATTTTTTTTTCTGTCCGGGTAGAGACTGTTCTCCATCTGTGCGTAAGGAGAGTAACGTTGGGGCTAAGAGTTTTGGAGTACTAGGCCAGAACTCTGGTACTGTTGAGAATCTTGGATATGTTGTGTTGGATTTGAGTGATGTGCTCTTAAAGGATCATGTTCACATGGCGGCTTAAACATGATCACCCAAACATGATCGCAAACTTGATTGCAATCGCCGATTACAAAATTTTTCCGATGTGAAAGAAAATTAGAATCACAATTCTCCCAAAGCATTTAGCATTTTCCATGTGTGAAAAGCTTAACCTCTAAAACTTGATTTTGGGAGCCGGATCTTTTATGCGACCTTCATTAACTTACACTGGAATACCGTGAGCACTCGTGTATGTGTACATTACAAGCGTGTCACAGCCGCACCATCCATCCAGTGCATGGTTGATTGACAGGGCACAATTTCAATCGTGTGTGAAATTGCAATTTGTCAAACGGTCTATCAGTGTGTTTCTACAGAAAAATAGTGGAATACGGTTTATCTTTTCCGGAATTTAAAAACCGTGTCGTCTTTAAACCATCCTGTTTCAACAATATACCGATTCTGTGTTCCGAGTCAAGCAAATACCGTGTCAATTGGAAGTCAGAAATTCAAATTTTGGCGTCGCAATGCATTGTGGTCAAACTGGCATATTGCGATAGCGTAGTAATTCAGGACCTGTTATGTTTATTTAATTTGTGTAAAAAAGAATAGCGAGTGTTGACATGAGCGATCAGGTGTACTATACTGGTGAAATCGAAAAGGACGCGAGATTGTAATATACTTCTGGGTTACACCGGTGACCCCTACTTCCGCCAGAAAGTTAAATGGATTAACACGGCAATAACCACCTCTCGAAGGTGGTTATGATAAACCATATTTGGTCAGATACGGTTTATCAATAAACCGTATCGCTTCTGTTTCTACAGGAAGGTTTTCGGGAATTGTGGATACTTAAACGGGTAATACTGTTTAACAGTTTTCTGTAGAAACATGCCGTTAGACAGGTACAATGTTGGTTAAAATTACTAATGCAATCGCATGTTCATATAAAGAAGATTAGTAGGTTGGTGGGGAACAAATAATCAACCAGTTTTTTTATTTCAGGTAGGACAGCAGTTCTGAAAATTACCAAATTGTGAAAGCAGTAATTTTTTTAGTCCACAACAGACTAGACAATTTGGAACTGTAAAAAAAATAATAAGTAAACAGTACCTGATTTGAAAAGGTTTTATAACTTTATGTAGACAGTCATATATAGGCCTATATATATATTTTTTTTTAATTCTTTTTTTTTTGGGGGGGGGTCGGTAAAACAGCAGAAGAATTGTTCAATCAGCTTCACTTTAGACTAAAATAATATTGAATATCCATTACTTCCTCATATTTTAATTACATGTAGGCCCACAGTGTGTGTTTAAATTACAAGTACCAAATTGTCCTGGTTGAATCATGATTCACAACACAACAATAAATGTATCACATAACTCTGAACTACATGTACATCACATTCATTCTGTTGATTTTTATGATCATTTATGTATTGATCATGATATTGCCATGAAGACCAAAACTGTTTTACAAACCATTCATGAAGTATATTTATTTTGCATACCACATGTTTTGATTTATAGTAATAAAAAATGACACCTTTGTGCATTATTTGAAATACATGAATTTGCTAATATGACAATTGATATGTATAAATAGATTACTTTTTTTTTGCTTTATTGCTCAACAGTATTAATCTGTAAACTTGTTAGCAGATCATAAAAATAATGGTTCACACTCTAATATTGTTGAGAGGGAAACTGTAAGAGACGAACCACAAAAACAAGTGAAAAATGGGAAGCATCTTAGGTCCTTAACTTAAAGCCCAAGTTTAGTTTTGGGGATTTTTTGGCGTATACAGTAATATAAAATATAATGAAAATCTCGGGGGTCCCCCCCCCCCCCGAGATTTTTCATTAACTAATAAAAAAAAAAAACTAAAGACATTCAGAATCTATTATTGCAGGGTTATGACTTTGGGGCATAAAGCTTTCAAATACAAAAAATTCCTAAAACATAACTTCGGCTTTAAGTGCTAGGTTTAATAATTTACTGCTCTTATTATTAGCCCTGAATGGACCCAATTCCTGTTCAAAATGTCCTGAAAAAAACTCTTCAGTTCACACGGTACAAGTTCGTAGTAACACTCCGTATTTGTAAATGTAGAAAGACATATTCTCTGTAGCTCCTACTAGTCTTACTTTCTCCCTCTCTCTCTCTCCCACCACACTCCTAAACCAAGAAAAACCCTCTCCCTCGGGACATTCCAAAATGAAAAAGGTCAAGAGGTCATGTGAAGTTGACCTCAGACTGGCCCTGGCCAGTAAACATTGTCAAGTGACATTCCTCCCCCGCCCCCACCCCCCCCCCCAATATTCTTCCACACAAACACAGTAAAGCGATGAAGAAGCTAGGGTGATAAGTTACAACTGGCGGATGATGTCTTATATTGTCTTAGTTCCCAAATCCTGAACACTATTTGCTTTCTTTACCCTCTACGATGGATTCATAATTCAAATCAACACTCTTTTGATGGGAGACTCTGGATCTTGTCAGTCACGGCCATCATAACTCCTCAAATTCCAGTGTTCAGATCTGTGCAGTACGAACAAAATGTATATACACTTCTTTGAAAAGTTACATTGGAAAATTAGAAATTTAGTATTTTTCCATGAAAGTGCAAGTTTAGTTTTGGGGATTTTTTTTTATTTGAAAGCTTTATGCCCAATTTTCGCGGCCCAAAAGTTTTTTTTTTTTTTTTTAAAGCTTTATGCCCAATTTTCGCGGCCAAAAAGAAATTTTCATGGCCAAATTTGTGGACAAATCAACAGCCGAAAAGTCGCTGGGGGGGGGGGGGGAGAGGTTTCGCGGCCAAAATAAAATTCCACGGTCAAATCAATAGCCGAAAAGTGGTTCAGTGGCCAAATTTGAACAAAAATAGACATACACGTCTTTTTGCAGGGGGTGCTGTGCACCCCCTGAAACAGTTCTGGGGGTACTGCAGCACCCTCAGCACCCCCGCTTCCCAGGGCCATGCCCCAATCATGTCCTTTAAAGATTGTGCCAGGGATTTGCAAGTCCATTACTTCCATTCATTAAGTTCATTATCAATACCAAACGTTAGATTAGTACTTACAAATGGTATGTTGAAAGTTTGAGATCCATACGTCATTTTATAAGAAAAATTAATAACGACATGTTACCAGAATGTCATTCTTTCCGTGAGTTTAAATTTTGCTCGAATTGCGAATCACGGTTGTGTGTACCGTCGCAAGACCAGCGGAGCGCACTGATTGGTTAAATGGCTAACCTCCGCGCGACCTTCGACTAACGGCTGATCGGACAATTTTGGAACGGCACGTGCACCTTTTGATGTCGCAGATTTTTTTGAAAGGCTTCTGAGTCATTTGAAAAAGGATGAAGTTTAACCGTCCAGATTTTCACTAAAGCTCAATATTTTACCCCAAGTCTCTATGAGAGGTGTTTATTTATATCAATCTTCACATTGGATATGATTTCAGCTGATTTCATTCATTTAGATGTTTTTTGACGTGCAAATGAATAACCCAATCTTTAAACTTCTCTGGGAACAACTTTGTTTGATGTTGATTGTTGTGTACTCTTTGAACATTCCTAGTAGCATTTCCTTTTTTTCAGTTGCAATTGCATTTTAAATCTTGGGAATACTTTGCAAGCATGCACAAATTTGGACTCAAATGTTCTGTCATCAACTAATGTTCTAGTCACAAAATCCCTTGGGTGCATGTTACAAACAACTGATCGGTCAAAATCCTGCTAAAACTACACTAGGTTCTCTGCCAGAGAAGTTTATATAATGGAGTGATACTCTAGCCTCAAGGTAGCCCCAAAGATCACGGTTTTATCCCGAAATTCTATTTTTTTTTCTGGGTGCAAACTACGACATTCAACCCAGGTGCTTAGCTCGGTGAAATCCATGTCATATCGGAGAGATGGGATCCGTTGCTCGTAGAAGATAATTGATCTGAGCAAGCCCTCTGCGATTCAAGAATAAAAATACCACATCGATATCGCCGGGTAGATTGAATAAAACTACCAGGAGCTTTGACGAGGGACTCGCGAACTTATTTATTGCAGGGGTGGAATTCCTACATTGCATCCAAACGAGATAGAGGGAGGCCTATAGTGTAGACAGTATCCACCCCGTCTCTGTCTAGCTGCTACACGGCAATGATCTGCCAAAATCCTGCCCCTAATCCCCGTGAGTTTGAAACTAAATATCGGGACGAGGAATCGTTGAACATTCCAGCCTGTGAGGGGAGTGGTCCCAAATGCTCTCAAACAAACATGGTGTTTCAGTCACTATTGCTGTTGTTGTTGTTGCTGCTGTAAATGACTTATCTTCAACTCTTAAAGGCATCTTAGAACACGATTCCCCATGCTAAGAGTGTTTCTGATGAGGTGTAAAAATGAGGCCTTGAAAAAATTACAGTAACTCAAAACAATATGTGCTTTTAAAAAAAGGAAAATCATTAAACGACCATTCCAGGTTTCCCCCATAGACTACTGTGTTGCAGAATTTTTGTAAGCTGACAATAATTCATGTACAGAGAAAAATTGGCACAATAATTGGCACTGAAGTTTTGTGTTCCAGGGTGTTTATTTATCCTTTCAACACTGTGTCAGATATGTCAGATAGTAAAGTTCGACAATTTTTTTTAAATGGGGCTTCCACAACATTGTCTGTATGCTTGTAGGTTTACATTGGATATTTTCGTAGAAATTTGATATTTCATCACAGATTTACTGTGAGATGAAGTAAAACATTTACATGTTTTATATGTTTATAGACACCTACTGATACTAAATACAGAACTTTACAAGATCTTTACAAAGTAACTTCTAAAAACTTGACAATATTGTAAATTGTAGAAAGGGTATACTTTTATTTGCAACTTTTCTATGTAAGACTTTCCTCCACCATGCATGTGAAAAAGTTATAGCTGTTTATAGTTCACACTCCTCTCAAAAACTTGCTCAATGTTGCATATTCATCTTTGAAAATATGAAGAAAAGGAAGAAAAGTTACACCTTCATAGGAGAGTTTTAGGTCTTGTATGCATTACACCTCTCATTGTACCAGAGACAAAGAGACAACAGAGAAATGGACTTGATGGGTTGGTGTACCAATATCAAGTAAATCTTTATTTCATTAAACAAACATAAATATCAAACATAAATATTGCCACGATACTGCTTTACTTCTAACTCCCCCAGCCTCACCCTCACCCCCTACCCCTTGAAAAGGGGAGTATTTTATATGTAGTTGAACGTATGTATATTGTGTATTTTTTTTTTTTGCTTTTCCATTCCAATGGGGTATTATTTGATGCCAAGCTGTGTGAACTCTCAATCAAATTCTGGCAAATGAAAACTTTCCGGCATCCCGCAGTTGCATGGATTAAGACCCTGATGGGGTAGTAGGTACTGGGCTCCACTCTCTCTCCTCCTCTCACCGTTTGATCATGGACCTATGCAGCTGAAGTCTTCTATTATAGACATATGTTAGCTATCCCACTCCCCTCCCCCCAAAATATATCTTATTCTGTGACAAGCACATCTGAACAATAGATAATGAGTGACTAGATCGGTTTAATCCAATGAGAGCTGGTCTTGGCACTTAATGTTAGGTATGATTTATGTTTAATAATAATATTTCAAAAATATTGATTATTTCATTCCATAACAATGTGTATGTGTCTGCATCATAAACATGTGACTGTGATTGCAGTCACGACTCTGCAGCCATATGACAACTCTCGTAGACAAAAGAACTGTCCAAAATGGGGGCCTTGTTGGCCATTGTGGCTTGACGTTCACTGTAACTCTTAAAGGTTAGTGACATGATTGGGGACACTTGAAAATGCCTCAAGAACCAAATGAGTTGAAATATATACCAACTATACACTGGCTGGAGTGGATCTCCCAGTTGGAAGGATTTGTCTCTAATTTGTTTACTTAAGGAGAATCAAGCATGAACATATGAGTATTTTAATTTTATCGGGGCACGATAAAAATAGGACCCATAGAGAGCCACACAGCAGGTTTCCCTGCTACAAGGGATATTGACATTATTTATTTTAGAATGAGTCAACGTTCGACTACAAGATTTTCACAGGAGAATCCTTGCGTAGTTGACTTCATTCTCGAGTAGTTTCAGCCAAAGTTGAGGACTACCCCCAATCATGTCATTTACCTTTAACATTCAGAGAAAGTCCAGCTCTGTGGACATGGTGTGTGTTGTGTGGTGCATATTTGCACTTTAAGCACTGCAAAATACTTCTATATTTCAAAACAATAGGTATACATAAAAAAATAGAAATTGGGTATATTTTTGCTATTTTTTTTTAACTACAAAGTGTGTGATAAAATCTCCAATTTCTAGGGAAATTTTCTGTATGATAAACCTACCGGTACCAATTTAATGAGTGATTTAATGGGACTGTCCTGTTATAAAAATGAGGGAACAAATAGTATTACTGTCACACTTTTCATAATCATTAACCCCAATCTAAGCCAGGAGTACAATTTGTGGCATGACATTGTGCCAGGGACATGTTAAAGAAAAAAAAATTGTCAAACTTTGCTGTCTGACATATCTGACAGTGTTTGACTGGACAAATAAACACCCTAGAACACAAAAGTTCAGACAGTTATGCTGTCACTCGTAAAATGTGTGCAGATAAAAATCGACACGCGAATTATTGTCACCTGATGAAAATTCTGCAACACAGTAGTCTAATGATCGTTTTGAACAGCAATTTTTTCAGGGCTTCATTTTAGACCTTATCAGAGACACTGGTAGCAAAAAGAGTGATAACTCAGATGTTTTAAACTGGAAACATTGTCATACAATGCCTAATATATGATTGTTAATGTTTGATTTGCACGCATACACTTGTCGGTTACAATGTAATCGCATGACGAGTGCTAACTCAATATTTGTAATTGTAAATCATACATACATTGAAACAGAACACCAACAGTATATGACTGATTAATGCCCGTTGACTTTCCATTTTGGTAATTGCCTTCAGTTGTAGCAACTAGCGTCATGCTGTTATTTTATGGTGGATTTTTTTTAGTTTGATGTCCGCCCAATGCATTGACATTAATGGTAGAATGACCCCTACTGGGTTAAAAATGCCACTCATGGAGTCAAAGGGGAAGAGATAATCAACCAAAAGTCATCTCCCAAAATGAGCTGAACAGTGCAGGGTTTGTATTTGATGTGTGTTGTGTTTATGATTGCAGTGTGATACTATTAGATGTTTTTCTCCATTTTGCCATTCTGAATAATTAGATAAATTTGGTCTGAATAATATTCAATATTCTGGTTCTCAAATGTGGCTAAAATGATTTTTGTTGGATTATCTGTGTTTTTTGTTGTGATTTGAAAGAAATGCAAAGTATTGTTTGCTGATTAAAGGCAGGACATATGAAATCACAATTGTACCACTTTTACTACAGTAAATGATAGCATCAATCCATTTTCCATAATAAAAGTAGCGCAATTGTGATTTTACCCTTACAATGTTTACTAAACGTATCTCAAGATTAAAAAAAGCAAATTAAACAGGACAAACGGCATTTGAAAGCTAAGACTATGCTCTTGACGTTGATGTAAGCATCAGGTCACAAAAGTACTTTCTAATTGCAGAAGAGGGCGATTTTCACTTGCACAATTTTAAAAGAAAAACTATAGATCAAAACTTTTCATTTCAGTAATATATATCAATGCACTCATAACATGAACTCTCTGTGTTTCTACTTTCTCCTCTCCTATACCTTTTCTATCATATCCATCCTCTGAATCTCCTATCTCACCTGCAGGTTTATCAATGCAAGACGGCGGATAGTCCAGCCGATGATCGACCAGTCCAACCGAGCAGGTAAATCGCCCGTAGTAACCGTATTCAAGTCTCGTCGGCGTAAGTCATCACCTAGTCAGTCACCAGGACCCGCCCCTGGTACGTCCGGTCCTTAGCTGCTCTGCATCACGGAAAATTGACCAATGGCGGCTGACAACTCAATTTGAACCCCTGTCCCCACCCCCTCCAACCCCCAGTCCCCTTATTTTACCTCACCCTGGCACAAAGTTACCCCCCAAAGAAGCAAAAGTCAAAAGTTTGAAACCCCTTTCCAACCTCTCGAAAAGAAGATTGAATGAATGGCTGGTATATTCTTGTTTTCTGCTCAAACAAAATAAGGATAGAAAAAATTATTATAGTCATATCAAAGTATTTACTTAGAAATCTATGCAACATGTCAGATTTGGAGTTTAAGTTAAGATAGGTGATTTAAAACTCTTGTCAAGTTATTTGATTATGGAAGCACATTTTTGTATATCTTTTATTTTATTCCACAAACTTGTATTATCCCTGTTTTTAAGCTTGAAAAAAAAAAATCTGCAATGACATTCCTAAATTTTCACCTGTCATTGCAAGCACTTCAAAGATATTGAAAGCTGTGAAAATGTGGTAGCACAAATCGAACTTCAAGTGGCATTTTATTTTATGCTATTTAGATATATTAGTAATCTTGCATACCTCCATCCCCACTTCTGATTACTGATTACTATTTATTATATTCCCCTTAAAAAATTGCTGTTGTGGGAATGTTGGCTGGAGCATGTTGTAAAAAAAAACCCAAAAATCACATTTTGCCAAGAGTTCATCAAGCTATTGAAACAGACAAACAGTCTGTGACTAAATTGTTTTTGACTGATTTTTCTTTTCAGTTCAGTCACTTTGACACTCCAGAATGGTCTTTCAGTACCCATTCAATATGGTGTTTTAATTGTTTGGATGATGCCTAAATTCTATGAATTATCAGTAAAAGCATTTACAGCATTGTTAAAAATGGGAAAGATTATTTATGTCTGATCAAAAATAAATACAGGGGTTATCCAGTCTCAGTCTTTGATATTATACCATCCAAGTTCAATCTTCTTTTCCATGGCCGTGGTATGATAAGGCAGAGCACCCCCAAGCTAAGGACTGATGAAATAAAGTGAAAGACCCCTCCCCCTCTTCCTCAACCCCAAATTTCAAAACCTCCTATTGGACCCCAAACCACCACCACCACCAATTCTGGTATATTTTCAACCGCACCCAAATATCTTGCATCTGCTGAAATGCGTTGGCCTGGCATCAACAGCATCCCTGCTGATGATGATGATGATGATGACGCATGCTGCTCGAGACAGATAAAGGATTTAAAGAACAGAGGAAACCCTGTAGACCAAGGATCCTATAGACCGTGGGTCATGTAGACCAAATTTTAAAAAGGGTCTGATAGACCGATTAACTTTAAGGGCCCGATAGATTGATTATCGAAAAGGATCCGATAGACCGACTCTCTATGGACTTTTAAGGTGATCAGTCTATTGGACCCTATACTGTATACGCCATATATTTTGCGTACATATATTTTTGCGATTTTGCTTCAAAACGAGGAATTCGTGAGGGTATATTTTCGCGATTTTATTGCATTTGCATTCACTTTGTACAGGAATATCAAGAAGCAAAAATTTTGCATTCAGTAAGTCGCAAAATTTGCGAAAATAAAACCACCGCGAAATATTCAGCGTATACAGTAATCAATCTTTCAGACCCAATCCTCAATTGGTCTATCAAATCCGAGCTCGGTCTATGGCACCCTTACCGTTAATCGGTATGTTGGACCCTTTTTGATAATCGGTCTGTCAGACCCAATCCTTAATTGGTTTATTGGACCCTTGGTCTACAGGATCCTTACCATTTTTCGGTATATTGGACCCTTTCTGATAATTGATCTATCAGACCCATTCAGTAATTGGCCTATCAGACCCTCAGTCTACAGGACCCTGACAGTATCGGTCTATCAGACCCTTTTGATAATTGGTCTGTCGGACCCTCAGTCTATCGGATTGTAACCTAAAGGACAATTCCAGGCTGATAGTAAGTTCCTTTGAAAAGAAATAGAATAATCAGGAAAACAAATCAGTGAAAGTTTAAAAGAAATCAGGCAAAAATTGATAAGGTTATTCATAATTTTTTTTAAATTCTTACTATCATCTCAAATTGGCAACACTGCATTGTTCCCACCATTTCTTTTGTACACAGAATGTTACTAAATTTTCATTTTCTCTTAAGAAGCATTCTCTTTATCTCTGTACTCCAGATATTTTCAGTCTTACACTCTTTTACATGATTTCCATGTGAAGTAAGTGTGCCAAGGCAAAAACATTTTAGGAAACAACATTTTAGTGATATTTTGTTTCCAAAACAAATGGTAGATTGCTCACAGTGAATGTCACAGCATTGTCAATTACGTATTGAACTTAGACTTCAAATATTCATATCTTTATTCTTATTTGTTTGATTTTTCTCAAACTTTCATTGATGTGTTTCCCCTATTCTTCTCCTTCCTTTTAAAGCAACTTGCAATGAGCCTGGGATTGTCCTTGAAACATATGCCTGACAAAGGTATCCTTCATATTTTGAAATTAAAGTTCCTGTAATGGGCTGATATATCTCAATATTGTTTTTATAATTGTACAATGACCCAAACTGATATTGTACATAATTTGGTGGATTCACAGCACATAGCTGCTAAATACCAGTGATTAGTTGATTTCTTGTGATCTTTATGGGGATAAAAGTCTACCTTTCGGACTCCATTGATGCAACAACGACACACCGATAGATAGCGTAGCCAAAACTCAAATCTCAAGGCCTACATTGTGTAAATAGGGCTCCATACTACTCTTTCGCTGGTTGCCCGATTGTACCTTGCGAAAGTGTTTTTACAGATTCTACTAAAGTTTGAAACCAAATTGACAAAAAAAAAGTATTTAATACTCTTTGATTTTCGAGTTGTACATTTTTATTTGCCCAGATGCAAAATTTATTTTCATTAGACAAGCGGGCAAGTGTTTGTGTCAGGCCCTGGAGTGCAATTGTCAAATTAGAAGTGCAGATTTTTGGCAAATGTGTACTCTGTTTACTAGCATTCAGGGCACTGTCATTCCATCATATTAAACATGTCATTGAATGCGATAAAATGACTAAATTATGCTGTGATTAGGATACAAAGCCCATGACAAAGGTAGGTACATATATTGTTTTTTTAAGCAAAGAATTTTGTTATTTATCATGTATATATTTGTATACATAATGTATATCAGTTCAGTTGTGTGCCATCAGAAATATTCAGAATATATAAAAAGGCATGATTAGTCTTTCAAGTGAAACAACATAAATCAGCACATGAATAATTTATTCCCATTAACCTTGAAAAGAATGGACTATTTTGAGGGGGGGATCATATTTTTGTTGATAAATCACTAAAACCAAAATATGAAATGCTATTTTTGGGGATAAGTATTCCTTATGACATTTCCAACAATTTTCTGGAAAAAAGAATTGCTGTATCAAAATGAATTTCTTATGTATTTCAGTGTTTTTTTTTCACCTTTGGTTTTCATTGTTTTTTCAATGATATTTGTCGGAGACACTTTTGCGATCATAAACAACATAAATTAAATAATTTTAATTAGCAAAAGTAAAAACTAATTACACATTCATGAATTTGGGCTGAAAACACAATTTGTATTGAAATTGTATTTGAAATCAAGTTTTTGAGTGATTTTTGGTCTAACATACAATGTACAAAATGTTGCATAACTTCTGAACCGCTTGCCTGGAAGTTGCAAATGTAGACTCAAAAGATGCCGGAGATTCAATAGAAAAAATTTGTGAAGCGTCCCAGGAAAAGCTCTTCATGTGTAAGTGTCACTCGGTACTCTTAATCTATACTTTCTTTATCGCTATGTACCATAAGTCTCACAATGTCAAAGTAAATCTTAACTTAATGAATGCTATTTTGGGGGATAAGTATTCCTTATTAATGAGCTCAGACGTAAGGAATGATTCTCGGGTATTTGTAACCAAGTAAACCATGGCATTGCCGTTACCCAGCAAAGCCTGGTGGTTGTGCCGCTGACCGGATATCAGTAGGTTTCAGGTTCAAATCCTGTTGGGTCGCTCTTTTTCTGAGTCATTAAAAATATCAGATCAAGCATTTGATCTTATTTATCATTGATTTGATAATACAGAGATGAACAGCAAATTTATTCTGCATCTTAAATTTTCTCTGTAAACCTTCCATTCATTAATTCAATTCATTCCTACTGGGGGCTTATTAAATATTAATGAGCTCAGACGTAGGGAATGTAAGGAATGATTCTCGGGTATTTGTAACCAAGTAAACCGTGGCATTGCTGTTACCCAGCATAGCCTGGTGGTTGTACCGCTGACCGGATATCAGTAGGTTTCAGGTTCAAATCCTGTTGGGTCGCTCTTTTTCTGAGTCATTAAGAATATCAGATCAAGCATTTGATCTTATTTATCATTGATTTGATAATACAGAGATGAACAGCAAATTTATTCTGCATAAATCTGAACTTATTCCTCTTACTTGCCGGCTCCATCTTCCTTTAAGTACTTTATGATAAGGTGGGAAAAATCAGCCACTAATTATATGTATTGTAGTTAGGTGTTATCAGGGTCAATTCCAGTGCCTTTTGCCTTGGTCTGTCACTTGAGGCAAAATGTTCACTTCTTTTGATTAGATCATCCATCATAGCACTGATTTTGATGACAATGATTTTTTCAGGTGACGGGGGTGCCTTGTGCGCAGTAAACACATTGGTGCATGCCCACATGTGTTGCCCCAGCCGGGCCGGCCGCTTTTTGTTTTGTCGATTTTAAGTAGATTGGAAACTAAACCTCCCTTCCAGCAGCGCGCACTTGCCATGAAATGTTAGGTTAGCTCGTAAAAACGGTGAAATCGATATGACTGCTGTGCTGACCGGAAAGCGTTGTTTCAACACAACCAGCTCACCATATTTTTACATTCATTTTTTATTCATTCCAGCAACAACAACAACAACAACAACAAAATCTTGTATCAACTAAATTGCTGTATTTTTCAGTAGATCCATATTCTATGGATAAAATACACTTTTACAATTATTAACACAAAAAGCAATCAACTGTAAACCATTAAAGCTAGGGTATGGTTAGTGTAAAGTTTAATCTAATCAATTTTCATAAGTCTTTGAAAAAAAATTGTCATGTGGTTTTTCAAATATTTGTCCATTAAAAATGGTTGTGAGGCAAAAAAATTGTGTTTTTACCATGATTACTAACATCTTGGCACAGTTATTTCAGGGATGAAATGTATTTTTTTTCTCTTTTTTTCAGAAAAAGACATTTCAAGTATTGTGTTTAGATTAAACAAAAACCACATGTTTTTCAGGGTGTGTTAATGAGTTTTGAAAAATATGAAAATTCTACTCCAAATTATCACAGAGCAAATGTATCAGCATACCACACTTCAGCCTGTAGCCAAGCATCACCCTGCCAGTATATGACACTTACCATAGCAATTAGTGTTGAACAAGGTACATTTAATTTAATACATACACCAGGGACAGTTTGTCATCATTTACACGTAATTATAGCAAAGAGTATGCACTGATACACATTCAAAACCAAAAAAAAAAAAAAGTGGAGGGTTGGAGCAAGAAAAAGAGAGACACTGAGAGAATAAAGAGAAGAAGATTAAATAAAGGGGCGTCCTTCGCTGGGGTTGCTTATTGACGACTAATTAGTTGGGAGACAGTCACCAAACTCACATCCTGACTGGCCCACTTGTCCACCGGCTAAGAGTGCCCCCACCGTACTCGCTTCTGACAGCTCTGTCAAACTCATCCCATCATAATTTGTCAGATACCATAAACAGGTTCTCCTCTCGATGATGAAACTCCCTGCTATTCACATGCTGCCTGTCCCGTCCTTTCCCCCTAGACTTCTCTCCTTTAAATGTAGCAGTATTATTTGTTGTGAGGGGGTTTTAGAATAACTTATTTTTAAGTTCCCCGATCAATCTACTTTTGTACCTAATTATAGTGTCAGGTTGGAAGTCCATTGTCTGGTGAGCAATGGCTTTTTGGCTTGTTATTTTTGTTTTGTTTTTGCTGGGGAGGGGGGTTGTTTAGGTGGTAGAGCATATAACTTGCTATCCTGGGGCCACTGGTTCACATCCCGCTTCAGCCAAATTTTCTTTTCTGTCTTCAATATTTATAAATTTGTTTCCCTGTCAGTTCCTTACATCAAAGAAATTAATGTATGACACACCATTATCCATTAGGTAACATATTTCTTAAAAATATAATACCATTCCCAGCAATGCTTTATATACATAGAGTCATTTCCAAAGTAATTAAAGGCACAACTGTCTTTATGATAAGATGCTTACCAGCTTATATTTTAGTTTTTATTAGTTTGCCACCCATGAAGACATTCTGAATTTTGGTAGGGTCACTAGAGGTCGGGGTACAAATGTTAGCTGAGAGAGGCACTGTCCTAATTGTCCTGAAAAGTAAAGTATACTTTAAGGTGCATTCACATTACAAATTTTTGCAAAGTCTATCTTTTCAAAGATTTCAAGAAGTTTGGTTTGGCCGTTCACACTGGGGTAAAATTCGAGAAGATTTACATTTGGCCTCCACTGTGCTTGTGCTAAAGCGTGCATCGGCATTGTAACACTGTGTAACCACGCAAAATCAAATATACAGAAACTTCACTGTGCTCCACAGATTGATTGAAAATTTTGTTTCTGTGATGCTCCAATGTCCTTTACACTATTTGTTAATTTCAATAAAAGTAACAAGCTCAAAGAAAATTATTTATTATTAATTATCTAACAACTCAGGCTGCTCAGCTACAGATGTAACTTTATTCATATTCATTTTACAATTGCTGTGTACACGTAGGGTCCGATGCAATATGAGCTATACCTTAGTCATGTACAGTATTCGACTCCAGATAATCCCAGATTCCCTGTATATTTTGTCTATACAACACACATTTTACGTCCCCACACCGGGCTTGTGGGATATATCTTCCCAAAGTTTCTGTTCTCACTTAAAATGTTGCAGGAAGTTTCTTGATGTATTATTCCTCTGTTTAGATGGCATTTATGGTAAATCTAAGTAATTTTGTGGCTCCTGTCAAAGTTTCATGTGTCACACTTCATTGGTTTGAATTCGTCCGTTTATGCAATTGCAGTTATAGTGCTTTTTGGCTCCCTCCAAGGTTAAGAATACAAACTGACCAACGCACCATACCACCACATTCAGTGCTCACTTTTATGCTCAAATGTGTTGTTGTTATTATTTTTAAGTAACTAAAGAGAAAGGAAATTGTCTTAGGATTCCGAAAAGGGTGATTTCTATTTAAGAATTAAATGGACTTTCATGTTAGTTACTTAACAGCAATAAGAAATATACAATTGAAAATAAAATTTCAGTAATATATAGAATGTGGTGCTATGTGCTGTGTTTAGTTATTTGAATACAATTTGGAATGGGCCAATAAGCAGTACCTTTATATAACTTAGTGTATTTTAAAAACCACATGTAAATAAAGTGGGTTATCCATATATGGACAGTAAATAGAGAGTAGTACTCGATTTTGGTAATGATTGAGATCTTGATGATCTTTTGGTGATTTTGGTAATGTGAGAGGGACTTACATGTATGTTATCGAGACACGTCAAAGACAGGAACAGTAACAACATTCCTCCTTGTCTGTTTCAGTGCCAGGTATGTCGGGAGGAATGGCGTACAGCCCAGATGGACAGCCCATGGGGGGCTTCATGATGGACGGCCAGCCGGGACCCCCTATGCACCATCACCTTCGACCCCCGGGGTCAAATGATTGTGACCCTCGCCACCTGTATTGAGAGACATCACACCTGTAAGCCACACTCAAGGTGGGTCAATCTTCATTTTATTTTCTAGACCACAGCTAAAATCTTGACCCCAAATCACCACCTTCAAGTCTATCTAACCCAAGTTTTAACTCTAGTATCCACCCCATGATGTCCCCCATCCCAAGCAAGACCTTTCCCCCAAGTCCTCACCCCAAGTCCTCACCCCAAGTCTTCATCACAGCACATTGGTTACTCTAGGTCACCATCCCAAGTCCCCTTCCCCAAGTCCTCACCCCAAAATTCTACCCCAAGTCTTCATCCCAAGTCTCCATGGCTACCCACGTCTTCACCACAACACTAGTGGTTACCAAAGATCTCTATCCCAAGTCCTTCTCCTGAGTCCCCTCCCCAAGTCCCCACCCCAAGTCCCCACCCCAAGCCCCCACCTGAAGTTCCCACCCCAAGTCTTCACCACAGCACAGTGGTTACCCTAGATCCCCATCTCAAGTCCTTTCCCTTAGTCCCCACCCAAGTCCCCAACCCAAGTCCCCACCTCAAGTTTCCACCCTAAGTCTCTACCCCAAGTCCCCACTTTAAGTTCTGGTCCCAACTTCTCACCCAAAATTTCCACCCCAAGTCTTCACCCCAAGTGTCCACCACTAGTGCAATGGTTACCCTTGATCCCCATCCCAAGACACTTCCTAAAGTCTTCATACTAAGTCCCCAACCCAAGTCCCCACCCCAAAGTTCCACTCCAAGTCTTCACCACAGCACAATTAACCTAGATCCCCATCCAAGTCCAAGTCCCAAGTCCCCATGCCAAGTCCCCATCCCAAGTCCCAAGTCTCCATCCCAAGTCCCCACCCAAGTCTTCACTACAACACAGTGGTTAGTTTAGGTCCCCATCCTAAGCCCCTTCCTTAAGTCCCCACCCCAAATCCCTACTTCAAAGTTCCAACCCAAATCTTTACCCCAAATTTTCACCACAGCACAATGGTTAATTACACTAGATCTCCACTTCAAGACCTTTCCCCAAGTCCCCATCACAAGTCCTTACTCCAAAGTTTCACCCCAAGTCCTCACTCAAAACTTCCACCCCAAGTCTCCACCCACGATCCCCACCCACAAGTCCCCACCCACAAGTCCTCGCTATAAAGTTCCACCCCAAGTCCCAAGTCCCTTATCCAAGTCGCTCTCCCAAATCCATCACGTGTAAGTCTGCTCCTTATATTTCATCCGCATCCACACTCTCTGTCCCCAGTTTATATCCTAAGACTCCAACCCAAGTTCCTTCACCCTAAATCTCAAAGATCAAGCACAAACAATCAAAATCAAACATTTCCTCTCAAACTATTACCTGAAACAAGATCTGTGTTTACAAATTTTCCTAATGTTTCAGAATCCATCCCGCACCCAGACACTTAACCCAATACTTCTGAGATCCGTAATTCCAATAGAGTTAATACATGGTTTACTTGGTTTCTGAAAGCAATAGGTTAAACTTTGCATCTCTATTTGATTTCAGGTATGTCTCAACTATTAATATAAGCTGCAAGTTTTGTCTCATTTCGTTGAGCTTTACTAGTAGTGGGTTTGGGGCATTAGAAATGGGTTAAAGAGTAAACCCAAAGTTGATCCATTCTAAAGCTCTGAATACTTGTAGCAAGATTCTTAAGTTAAAATCTGGTCTTTTTGAATAAAAGATTCCCTCATTAACTTGGGGAATACATATTAGAATTCAAGCAAGGGAGAAAATCTCAATGACATCAACTTCTTGAATTTTAAAAGATATTCTATCTTTTAAAATTCTTTCCAAATTTCATGGTTACAGGAGGGAAATATTACCATGCAATGACCCATCAAAATTTTTGGTCATTCCGTACTAATAGCTGAATCATTTGCGTTCTCCCTGCTCAATAAACAATTAAACATTGAGGTGGACAATTAAGAATGCCATTTCTATTGCCCATATCTTGTAAATGATTCATTCTTTCATTTTCTTAGACAACTTATAGTTCGGATAATTGTTCAGTAGTTTAGGGTAATTGTTCAGCTGTGATAATATTCTGCATTTTTGTATAAATCTTGTTGGGTGGGGGGACTGGATTGTAATTACTGAAATTTACCATTTCATGGCACATGGTTCGCGATGATAGATCCACGGAGTGGTGTCATCACTTCTATTTAGAATAAAACGCTCACGAATTTCCCCTAAAATTTCCAGAAAACCCGCCCCAATCTACTTCACCTGTTGCTGACCGTCCGCCAGTCTATAACCTAATCAGTGTCCTCACGTTAACCCTTGATGCCTTTATGTGAACACAACATGACACGTCTAATCACTGACGTACTTACTAGTAGTAAGAATTGCGTCAAATTGTCTAAAGTTTTCAGTTTTAACTTAAAATTGTAACATGGCCTTGGGGGGTTCCGTGGAAAGTTAAATTTGGCCGTTGCCTGATTGATTTATATTTCAAACAAACTTTGTAAAAAGTCTTTCATTTGTTTTTGTTTGGAAATTTCATATTTGCTGTAGCGTATACCCAATTTTGTTGTTGTTGTTTTTGTTTACAAACGGGAATATGATTTGAAATACTTTGCTCTGCAATATGAAAGAACTTGCTGTTACAGATTTTTTTCAACAAAATGCAAGGAAAATTAATAAAAACGAATGCAAGGGTGTGAAATTTCATATTTGACAAATTGGCTATTTTGAGTTGATGATAAATTGGTCTGAATGGATCGAAGCAGAAAAATCAGATCAGTGAAAGTTTCAGGAAAATTATTTAACGAAGATAAGAATTCTTAAAAGTTTTAAAGATCATCACAAAATTGACAATATTTTAACATTCATTGTGAGCAACTTTCCTTTTGCTTTGTACACTAAATATTGCCATCTTTTCATTTTCTTAAATGTATGTGCATGAACATACATATACTTCCTATATGTAGCAACACATGAAAAAGTTGTATGAACATATATGGAGTACTAACAGGTAGAAAAATTTTCTTTAGACTTGAAAGAAAATTATTGTAACATTGTATGTATAAAACATATGAAGGACTGCCCACATGAGGGAACAAAATGTTGCCAATTTGTAATGATTAGAGAAATTTAAAACAAGAATAACTTTGTTAATATTTGTCCAATTTGTCTCAAACTTTCGTCGATCTGGTCTTCTTATTATTTTGCTTCTATTGAGAGCAACTTGCTTCCAGTATGGAATTTCCCTTTGGATGGGCCAACTCCAGGTACTTCAGCAGCCATAAGTCGGCCTCACCTAACCTCTCTCTCACCTGTTTCCCCCCTCCTCTCGACCCCGATCCTGGAACCCCTCACCCCGTCCACCTGCCAGCCCCCTAAGCCACCTGTTGCTTGAAAGTCAAGGCTGCTGTAGTCCCACATGCTGACATTTCCTGTAGGGCCCCCATGTGTACTCTTTATGTGCTGCCCTATGGGTTTGCCTCCAAAAAAAAACCCCTGCCTCCGATGGGTGGCATACACGCCAGATAGATAAGCAGCCAGGTTCAAAACACCGCCATGCGAGATTGCCTCATTACCCCAGTTTCCTACAATCATACCTCGGCAACGGTGACGCGCGCTCGCGGCCTTCGTAATCAACAAGCATGTTGAAATTTCAAGTGTGGTCCCCCGATCTGGGGGTTGTCAAAATCTTTTAACAGAGTTATTGGTTCGAACGAATAATATGTTCGTGTGACTGATTGATCAGTCTGACTGATTGCCAAGCATTGAGATTTCAGGAGCAATTTATATTATGAAATTATCACGCATGGTAAGGGGGAAAATGTTAATTTGTTGATTTCCTTATCAGAAATCCACTCTCAGCAATTTGACTCATTCCAGTATTGCATGGGGTAGCAAAGTTAACAAGCTGTTCATATTTTTCGTAAATATTTGTTAGTATTCCTGTAAAGAAACAGTCACAGAAGTGTAGCTCTTGAAAGGGCCTTGACATGACTGGGAGAAGTCAAAAATACCTCAAGAACTAGTCTATCAAGAACCAAACGAATTGAAACATATACCAATATATACACTGACTAGTGTGTACAAGGCTGGAAGGTGTCATCTTGAATGTGTTTACTGGAGGAAAAAAATGTATCCATATATCGGCATTGAATTAAAATATGACCCTGATAAAAATTAAACCCATACAAAGCAGCACAACACATTTTCTTGTCACAACAAATACTGACGGTGATTGTTTTGTGTAAAACATAGTGAACATCAAGACCATGACATTTTCACAACAGAAACTTTGTACAGTGTACTTGATTCTAGAATAGTTTTATCGTAAAATGTGGACTTCTCCCAATCATGCTGTTTCCCTTTTAAAGACATTATTTAACAATGTGGAAGCTCCATGACAAAAACTTTAAAACTTTGATATGTGATAGTTTTGTGAATACAAATCTTTAGACATTTATGCTGTCACTAGCAAAATATGTACAGAAAAAAAAAATCAGCACACTAATTAATGTCTATTGGGGAAGACCGGAATGGGGAAGACCGGAATGCTCATTGATTTCCACTTTTTAAAAACTAGTTAATGATTGGTTTGAACTGCAATTTGTTTTTTAGGCCCTCATGCAGCTCATATTTTTGAAAATGGAAACATTTTTAAACAATGCCTTTAAAGACACAAGTTTACAATTACCACAGTTTTAGAAATGTGAGTCACATAATCCTCCATACCGTGTCTTTGATAAGGTCTAAAAATGAAGCCCTGAAAAAAATTGTCCTTCAAAATGATTATTTTCCATATTCTCCCATACATTACTGTGTTTTAAATCTAGACTAATGTGTACTCCACCACAGAGATAAGTCACACATGATGTTTATCCATGCATACCTTGTCAGTGGCAGCATAACTTTCCAAAGTTTTGTATTCTAGGATGTTTATGTGTCTATTTCAGCACTACTCTGGAGCTCAGATAACAAAGTTTGACAATTTTTAAATTGTTTTCGCTGTCTCTGTCTCTTTCTTCCGCTACAGACTCACTAGCAGTTCTTCTGGAATGGAGACTGAGGCCTTTGTTGAAGAATGGCCGGCTGACAGTAATTGTAGACGAGCTGCTAGCTATCTCTACCTCTCTAACGGACACTCTCCCAGTGCTTCAGCTCCCCACTGCATCATCCTCGTTAAAACGATGTCTTACTTCGATCGCCCCTCCCACAAGCATCTCCGTCAATGCAATCTCCAATACTTTAGATTCAAGGTCATATATTAGCCCTGGTCCTAGGTCATATATTAGTCCTGGTCCTGGACTAACATTGCGGCTTCATTGTTCCAAGTCTTTTGGGCCAGAGTTATAATAACGACGTAATATCAGTAGCTGATAGGACATATGATCTTCATTATCAAATAAAAGATAAATATTGTGCCATCAGGAAGGGCTACTTTCAGTAGACATATTCATCTGTCTTCGTTATTTCTAATAAACCTGAAAGAAGTTCTCAAACTTTGTTCCATTCAAATGATATTAGGTTGCTGCAATGTTCAATTTCGTTTAAAACATTCAAGTACACATTTAACCAATATGGAACAACTGTTTGGTTCAATAAAGCAAGAGTAATGAAGATGGTTGTAAAATGAATATACTTCAACTTCTTGTAAAGAAAACTAAAAAAGAAAAAATACAACTGACACTTGCCTAACAGAAACTTTATTTTATCATTCCGGGAAATACCGATGGGTAGATTCTTCTTACAATAGCATGTATTGCAAGAACAACACAGCAACGAAATCCTAGGATCATTGTGTAACATTGGTAAAAAGTAAAAGAATGATAATACCTTTCCAAGATAGGGTGATAGGATTTGTGATGTGATCACACATAGTCTTACAAATGTGAGTGCCGTCAACTTATGAACTCCTACAAGAAGCATTCTTCTAAGTGTAAAACGTACCGGTCTGGAATGGATGTCCAGGTTATAAGAAGAGAAAAGGAGTCACAGTGATTAAATAGGTGAGCCATGCGTGTGTCTCACTTTTCTGCCTAGTGTCACCTATATCCAGTGTAGTGTCAGAGGCCGGCCGTGAGGCCAATTTGTGGTGGCCTCGGTCTCGGTCTCGGTCCGAGTCACCTGTACAAACCCTATGGAAAGGTTGTGTTTTGGGGCGGCCTCGGTCTCGGAACCTGTGGTCTTGGTTTTGGTCTCGTTCCGAGTCACCTGTTTAAATCCTATGGAAAGGTTTGGTTTTGGGGCGGCCTCGGTCTTGGATCCTGTGGTCTCGGATACAACACTACCTATATCTGCTCCCATTGCATTACACATAACTGGCTTTCTATTTGTTTCTCCTCCTTGCAAGAGGATATCATATGTCAGCTCCAACTGTACAGAATAATTAAAAACATTGACTCTGACTTTATCTTTTGCTGAGGATCACTGTACTGAGTGATTGTCAGATGCAGAAAAGAAAAATCCTCTTTATTGTGCCAAATTGTAAAAAAAAATAATGATAAATAGAAAATAGAGATGACAAATGAAGAGAAATGATTTATGAAGAA
>JZLH01S0264047.1:23383-38127 GCA_001188425.1 Eucidaris tribuloides | reverse complement strand
TTAGGGCGTTCCTTAATTCCAAACAAGGTTCATAGAAGGGTAACCATACTTATTGACTGCAAGGGAAAAAATCTCTTATGGTAATTACCTCTTGCATAACTTCAGGTAATTTAATTAAAACCGACCATACATATACACTAAGGAATCATGTTAATTATAGTATCATGGAATACTACATCATCATGATTGGAAAAAGCAAAGAAAGCATGACTTATAATATTGGTGCATCAACAACAGTACCACAGTATAATAAGGGATGTCGAATAATGCAGATCTTTACAAATTTGTTACCATGGTAACATGTTGGGCAGTTTATGAGCATGATAATAACCATGACTGTAGTATTACGCAATTGTTGACGGCGGTCACGCACCTTTGGGTGTACAAGTAGAGATTTGGAGGTGTTGGAGGCGTAAACAATAATTTTAGACATTAAGGTATTGCAATTTCAGAGTTTGAGCAGTGAAATATTTTGCTGGAGTATTGATAACGAAACAATTACGTTCTTTCAACAAGTAACTCCTTTCATATCAGGATATGTGCAGAGCAAGTCTCTTTCACAAATAACGATTAGCATACTTGATACGTAGCATCAATTACTACACAACACAATAGAGTATTAGCATTTTTGAGATATTAAAGAATGGTAATCACTGGTTACTACAAGCATTCGAGTGGAATGAAGCGTTAACAAAGTATGTGTAGAACAGTCATTGTGGCGGACGATAACTCTAACGTATTTGTGATTTAGTTTCGTATTTTAAAATGATCATTGACCGATAGCATGAGAATTAAATGATTATCTGTGTCCAGTTAAAGTTGCATATCTTCAAGAGAATAAAATTGAACAGAGAAATATGTATGTACGTGTTGAAAACAACTATTCAAGACAAAAAATATATATATATTTAAGAATGGGTTGGGTTACATTGTATAGATGCAAACAGATTTGCTACATGTAACACACACACACACAAAAGTTAAACCCTGCCAAAGCATAACCGAGTCGAGATCATGCTCTTTTGTATTATTTGAACCCTTACTGACAGATGACCTTTACGTAGCATTAATGTTTCGCAACATCATACACTGCAAGTATGGGTACTTCGAGCTGTTGAAGACTAGCAACCTTAAGTATTTAAGTGGAGCTGAACACAATCCGCATTATTTGCACGACATTCATTTAACATTATAAGTATACAGTATGCAGAGCATCACTGTGCATGGCGGATAATAGCTTTAATGTGCTTGGCATTCGGTTTGGAATGTTTTTTTTAAAGAGTTTATTGACCGATACGCTTTGCGTAACATGAATCAACCAACTATACTGTTCGGTTAAAGTGGCAAGCCTTCGGAATAAATACAATAACGACGAAGAAGCAAGATTTCATGGATGGAATAGAATAACTTGAATAACTAAAAGCCAAACATGGTAGGTTATAGCTTCCACTGAATGGATGACGATTATAGCATTATACCCTGTCATAACCCAATCGTAATAATTCGTAATGCAATTTGCTCATACACACATACTTTTAGCACGACTGAGGAAAATATTGTCGAGACAAAATTGCGAGGGATTGATCGAAAAAAAGGGCGGGTAAACTTCCAATTACCATAACGTTTCTCACATAAAATACAGTTGACTCTTTTCGGTTAAAATTGCAAGTTTTCGAAAAAAAATAAAATAACTACAAAAAGAAGCCAAGATTTGATAGATGGAATAAAGTAACTTAATTATGTACGTATGCAATAATAACTATACACAAAGGTCAAACATGTGACGGTTGCTTATACTGAATGGATGACGATTATATACACTGCCATAGCATAATTTCGTAATGCAACTATAACAACATTTCTCGCATTAGAGATATGAATAGAAAATAGGTTATGTGATAAGTATATAACAAGAATGACCACCTGTGAGCTTATTCCACTATGTGAGTTTAAAAGACTTCATTTTATCGGAACCGTATAACTTGACGAAGATCAAGACTCCTTTTACAGTTTTGGAGTAGGTTTTGGTCATGCCGGTGATGTGACCATACTATCATAACATACGAATTTGTGCATGAATGCCCATTATTACGGAAATGCATGTATACTACCAAGTTTTTGGTCATATACAAAGTTCATTTTTGAGATATAATTTCTAGAAGTAAAGGATGATAGGGTCTATGCGTGAGAGTTTAAATAAAGTCACATTGGTCATATCAATCATAAGGATTTAGAGCAATTCATATTTTCGCAGGTTTGTATAATAGAGCCAATAATTAACATTTGAATCTGCATTCATCGTATATTTAAGTAGATTTATAGTACACCAGCAATTTTTTTATTCTATGGCTTCAACTGAATGGATGACGATTATAACATTATACCGTACCATAACCCAATCGTAATAATTCGTAATGCAATTTGCTCATACACACATACTTTTAGCACGACTGTGGAAAATATTGACGAGACAAAATTGCGAGGGATTGATAGAAAAATATGGCGGGTAAACTTCCAATTACCATAACGTTTCTCACATAAAAAACTGGACGGATATCTTGTGGGTTTTGTGATTCAAGCCCTAAACACGGGGAGATTCCACATCATTCGACAAGCAAATTGTGTCGGGAACAACGTATAAACATATGAAAAAAAAAAAATGACCACTGTGAGCTTATTCAGTGTATGAGTTTATGGTATTTTCATTTTATCGAAAACGTACCTTGACTGTCTGTAAGATCAAAAAGTGTTGTACAGTTCCTGGAGGTTTTTAGTCATGCAGTAGGGCCGTGCAGCCATAAACATGCAAATTTGTGAATGATTTCTCAGGGTGTACGGAAAATGGATGATATATTTGGTCACATACAAATTAAGAATCTATGCGGTAAGTTCACGTAAGTTCACATTGGTCATAACGATTGGGACTCAAAATTAAGAGCAATTTACATTTCCATATTTATTTCAGTTCGTTAACCGATGAGCTATACGGAACATGAATTAAACAGTTGACTCTTTTCGGTTGAAATTGCAAGTTTTCGAGAAAAATAATTACAAAAGAAGCCAAGATTTAGATGGAATAAAATAACTTAATTATGTAAGTATGCAACAATAACTATACACAAAGGTCAAACGTGTGACGGTTGCTTATACTGAATGGATGACGATTATATACACTGCCATAGCATAACCGACTCGTAAAATTTCGTAATGCAACTATAACAACGTTTTTCGCATTAGAGATATGAACAGAAAATATCTAGTAGGTTATGTGATAATTGATCGTAGAACAGATTGCATAGGGAATAATATGTAGGTATATAACAAAAATGACCACCTGTGAGCTTATTCCACTATGTGAGTTTAAAAGACTTCATTTTATCGGAACCGTATAACTTGACGAAGATCAAGACTCCTTTTATAGTTTTGGAGTAGGGTTTGGTCATGCCGGTGATGTGACCATACTATCATAACATACGAATTTGTGCATGAATGCCCATTATTACGGAAATGCATGTATACTACCAAGTTTTTGGTCATATACAAAGTTCATTTTTGAGATATAATTTCTAGAAGTAAAGGATGATAGGGTCTATGCGTGAGAGTTTAAATAAAGTCACATTGGTCATATCAATCATAAGGATTTAGAGCAATTCATATTTTCGCAGGTTTGTATAATAGAGCCAATTATTAACATTTGAATCTGCATTCATCGTATATTTAAGTAAATTTATAATACACCAACAATTATTTTAACAAGCTTGGATATCAATGTGACAGCTGTTCGTGTATCTCGTTCGTATTTGAGAAGATAACTTGCAATATACATTATTATTCAACGCAAAAACTGTTACGTGTCTGTAGGACTCTGTTACTGAGTATAGATACTCGGAACAAGATTAATGGTACATTTTTTTTATGTACGTGAAAGAGTTTAAAATAAATAGGAGGTCTGCAATGGAGACAAAAATCAGTTATTGGTTTTTACTACTCACTCGGACCACGCTGTCCAGTTTGACGATGGGTCATCAGAGTTTTTGGTGTAAAGAGATACTTTCGTACCGTGGATTGTGATCTTGGTTTTCAGTTTTTGCGTCTTACGAATGTTGAAGGCAATAGTTGCTAGACGACCGCGTTCACGCTTCATTCGAGGGGGTAAATCTGTGCGAACAGTGATACGCTGACCCGGTGTAGAATTCTCGCTTCGATGTCGGGGATGTTGTGGCTGCTCAAACGCACGGAGCACACGATCACGGTCGCTCATTCTAGCGAAGCGGGCGATGATGGGGTCCGGAGATTCGGGCCTCGTACTGCTGGTGGCTCCATCATGGACTTTCTTGTAGGCAAGCGGTGAACATTGACGAGAGGTATAGACTGGGCTGCTTCCACGGGGATATCCAACAAATTAGACATAGCTGTTGATATGACTTTATACACATTTTCATTCTGTTGGGTAGGAATGCCATAAAACAGCAAATTTTTGCTTTCCTCAGGTGAATTTCCTGTGCCGTAAGCTTTTCATCCAATTCAGCTCTTAAATTGGCGATGCAGCGTTGGAGTTCGGGGATTTTTCTGATTCAACCGTTGTGATTCTGGCTGAGGTATCGTTCGCCGACCCTTCTAAATCGCTAATGGTTGCTTTCATTAAAGAAATATCACTTTTGACTGCGTTCAGGTCCGAAATCACTCGATCCATTTTGGTTTTCAGTTCATGTGAGAAATCGTTGAATAAACGTTTTATTTCAGTCAGCAATACCTGGTTATTGGGTTCTGTAGAGTCATTGGTAGGGCTGGGTTGGGCGGGCTGACCGTTCGGCTGGCTGGGTAGAGGCGGAAGCTGTGGCATGCCGCCAGGGGCACCGGTATCAGTTGGTTGACGCGGGGGTTGTCCACTCGGCTGGCTGGCTGGATGGTGGTGCGTTGGTTGCCCGCTCGGCTGGCTTGCTGTGGGTTGCTGGTACGCAATACCGGGCTGGGTCGGTTGGCCGTTTGGCGGGCTAGCCGTCGGGTGAGGTTGGGGCATGCCTGCACGATGGGCTTGGGTAAGATTAGGCGTAGTTCCCTTAGGTTGATTATTTCCAGTACGGTTCTGGCTATTTTGAGATGAATTTTTAGGTCGAAGATTGTAATCTCCAATTCCACGTTGACCAGTGCTCATGTTTGGGTTGCTATGAAACTTGGCGCGAATTCCGCAGTGTCCGTGCAGTATTGGTGTGTATTGAAGCAGGAGCTAGTTCAACCCACGTCCTCTCTCTACGGCGTCATGTCACTTTCCAGCCTGTGTTGTAAAGAAGACAAAATGATGGGTTGACATCATGATCATCATCATCCATCATCATCATCCATCATCATCATCATCATCATCCATCATCATAAATCATCATCATCCATCATCATCCATCATCATCCATCATCACCCATCATCCATCGTCATCCATCATAAGCCATCATCATCCATCATCATCATCCATCATCACCCATCATCCATCGTCATCCATCATCATCATCCATCATCACCCATCATCCATCATCATCCATCATCATCATCCATCATCACCCATCATCCATCATCATCCATCATCATCATCTATCATCACCCATCATCCATCGTCATCCATCATCACCCATCATCCATCGTCATCCATCATCATCCATCATCATCACCCATCATCACCATCATCCATCATCATCATCATCATCATCATCTATCATCACCCATCATCCATCGTCATCCATCATCACCCATCATCCATCGTCATCCATCATCATCCATCATCATCACCCATCATCACCCATCATCCATCATCATCCATCATCATCATCCATCATCACCCATCATCCATCGTCATCCATCATCACCATCATCCATCATCACCATCCATATTCATCATCATCCATCATCGTCCATCATCATCCATCATCGTCCATTATCATCCATCATCCACCAGCATCCATCATCATCCATCATCATCCATCATCATCCATCATCCATCATTTTCATCATCCATCATCATCATCCATCATTTGTTATCCATCATCATCCATCATCATCCTCATCATCATCCATCATCATTCTTCATCATTATTTATCATCCATCAATCATCAATCACCATCCATCATCATTATCCATCATCATCCATCATCATCATCATCATCATCATCATCATCATCATCATCATCCATCATCATCCATCATCTATCATCATTCATGATCGTCATCAAATTTATCATCATCATCTCAGATCATCATCATATCCATCAATCATTCATCATCATCCATTTCCTCCCTCACCGACTCTCCCATTCACATCATCATCTATTATCCCATCATTAAATCGATCCATCATCATCAATCATCACATGCCATCATACATCCATTTCATCATCCATCATCCATCATCATCATCATTATCACATCATCATCATCATCATCACATCATCCATCATCATTCTATCAAAATCATCATCATCATCATCCATTCATTCATTACCATTCATCTATTCGTCATCAATGAATCGTCATCAAAATTTATCCACATTCATCCATCATCATCATCATCATCATTATCCATCATCATTATCCATCATCATCATCATCCATCATCATCCATCATCATCATCCAAGGCATCATCATCAATTATCATCAGACCGAATGGAAGTTGCAGAAGCGATATGGTATGCCCAGAACATTGATTAACGCATTTCTCATATTTTCCACCAACGATATCATCGTAGTGGTCTCGCTTACCTTCCCGCCTTTGGAATGATAAGGATACATCGTGTTGTTTTCGACACCAACCTCCAGCATGTATAATAACGAGGTATTTGTTGCACCCCCAGAACACCCAAAGTTCCCTTGCTCAGAGGAGCAATCGATGATGTTCTGTGCACTCAGGTCGACCAGTTTGGAAGATTTGGTCCTGTACAACGCTTCCACCGTACCAACAGTGCTGAAAGCATAACTCGCGAGACACGATCCCTGTCAAACAAAATAATACCACAACTCAAAATTCTTTCTACATTATAACAATATTTAAAAGGTACCAAAGTTTATTATAAATGTATGCACATAATATTACCGAGGCCTGTAGCAAATTCACATTTTTGGCTAATGTTCCAAAGCATTCCTTCTTCTATTTCCGACTAGGGTTGCACAAAGTTTGAAAATTTGCGGAAACAAATGTTCAACTGCCGGGAATTTGAAATTTTCACTTTTTCATTAAAATAAATGTTAAAAAGGTACTTTTGATTAAAAAAAAAATCCAATTTCACTATATAACGTCTGTGTGGATGAGAGTTTTCCTTCTTCAAATTGTTCAACGGTACCACATGACCTTCAAAAGAACATCCACATGTATACGCCTGCGATGTGCGATGTGCGATGGGGGAATTCCATGGTAACTCAAATACAAAAAAATACATTATTACAAAAGAAAGCAATGAGGATTATTTGCCACTCGGATTTTCGATCACACACCGACCCCCTCTTCAAGACTAATAACATCCCTAAAGTGAATGACATTTATCTATTGAACCTTGGCATATTTATGTTTCAACTAACGAAGAATGATTTACCTAAAGTATTCAAATATATGTTTACCACCAACAACCAATACCACAATTATCCCACCAGGCAAGCCAGCTCTTACCATCTACCTCGAACCAGAACTTTATTTGCCAACAAAAGTTTTACCAACAGCGGACCAAAACTTTGGAATTCATTTCCTTTAGATGTGCGCGAAACCTTTACAATACATACCTTTAAAAGAAAGCTCAAAGCAATATCTTTCTGAATACTTATAATGATGATGCCTTGTAACTCATTTTGCCTGTTCCTTGCCAATTGAGTCTCTCTATTAAACCTATTTTTACGTATAATTTTCCTTCCATCAATCCATCCCGTTTTTTCTTAGACCTTCATTTTTTTCAGTCATACACGCGTACAATACTGAATTGAAATTATCGCGGTGATTGCGTACATTTTTCTCTCCTATTTCAATTAATGACGGAAAATGACATATAGCCTACATTAATTTCGTCTCCTGTAGTTTCTTTCTCCTTTCTCTTTCTTTTTTCCATCCCTTCTCGTTCTCAGTAATGTCCTTTGTTTCGTATTTGCCTGTCCGGTCCTGTCTGTTTCTGTTTTGTATCGTATTATGTTGTATTGTCATTATACTGTTTGCTGCTCTTTGTATTGTCATGAATAGTAAAAACTTATTTTCTATCATCCTTTGTTGACCTACACATTATTTTGATTTTCACTGTTTCATTTCCTTTGGGGCCTACGAATACAAGTTTACTTCTGCAGGCTCCATCATTCCCACACTGCGTCAATAATTCTAGCATCTGTTCGTAATGATCATCTAATATTGTTGCTATACAAAAGTAGTTTAATCAAATGAATTTAGCTCCATTAAGATCAATTGTTGCAGAAATGATTCTAAGTATTAAACTTTTTTCTGGTCTTAACTGTAATCAATTGTGTCTAATTATGTAACAGTATTACTCGGTATTCTAGTTATTGTATAACAGTTGTATATTTTTGTGCTTATGATTCTGTGCACTGTACGAGTAATTTGTGGAAATGTCAAATAAATAAATCAAATCAAATTGTACACAAATTTAATATCATGTAATTCCCAGATGACAACACGAACACGACTTATATCTGGCCCCATCTTGGGCCCATTCCAGGACCCGGCCCAGTGTATACGGTAGATTGGGCCCAGATGGGTTAGATGGGTTCGAAATCTACACATATTGGCCCCATATTGGCCCCATATTGGACCCATATTACAGCCCAGATGGGCCCAGATAGATTCCATCTGGGCTCATGCTGGGCTAGTTGTAGCACAATCGCACTTACCTGGTCCTTAACCGAGGTTACTCGTCCCAATTTACGATAATCAACATATGGAGGTGGAGGTGGTTCCCTGACGGTGTTCTTGCGACGAGGTGCATCTTTAGGCGTGAGTGTCCTTGACATTGTTCTCTCTCTGTTCGGTTGGAATTCATCCATGTTCATGGTCATCGTCTTCGCAAACTCCTCATCGCTCTGCGGAAGAAAGAAAGACAACACTCTTCAACGTAATTGTGAATTATTTTGTAAAATATATACGTGGTTACACACACATGTTACACACACACACACACACCTACACACACACACACACACACACACACACACACACACACACACACACACACACACACACACACACACACACACACACACACACACACACACACACACACACACACACACACACACACACACACACACACACACACACACACACACACACACACACACACACACACACACACACACACACTACACACATTTTATTTTCCTCTTCTTTTCTTCTTTTTTCTGAGGCGGTTATCACTTGAAGCTTAATGCTTACGCTAATAGAACTTCTTAATAGAACTTTCACAATAAATATATTTTTAAGGGTGGAGGGAAGTAATGCGGAAGAAGCAAGTGATGGGGAGGGGAGGGGAGGGGAGGGGAGGGGGTATAAAACACGAAATATAAAGCAGTGAACTTTGTTACAGAGGAGGATCGTTAATTTTCTAGCGTCTTTAATATGTCAGGTGTTGATCTGAATACATAATTTACATAGCTACGAGACAAATATCATGGTTAAACAAATTATTACACCTGTACCTGACCTCAACGTGTATGAACCTGTTGGTACATAAATTGAAATATAGGGGCGTGTCTCACGCTTCAGAGCCCGATGTAAGGCATTTACCAGATCGGATATCGGTCTACGGTTATTTTAAAGGGAAATAGGAATCATTTTAACGACATTTCTTAAAGGCAAAGTTCACCCTGACGCCAAGTTGTTTTTAATAAAAGTAGAAAATTGAGAGAAACATATTAATGAAAGTTTGGCGAAAATCCATCAAAGAATAACAGAGTTATGGGATTTTAAACTTTTAAATTTGTGACGTCACATGCGAGCAGCTCCCCACATGTCATGTGACATAAATGTGACATAATGTGTCGTTTTCTCAGAAATTTGAAAAACGATTTTACCTGTGCATTCAATGTACTCAGAAAAATTGTTTCATACATGCAACTATGAAGAAAACCTATTTAATTATCATGAACTATTAAGAAAATTATGGAATTTATATTACATGACATATAGGGAGCTGCTCGCATGTGACGTCACAAATTTAAAACTTTGAAACTTCATAACTCTGTTATTCTGTGGTGGATTTTTGCCAAACTTTCATTAATATGTTTCTCTCATTATTCTGTTTTTATTAAAATCAACTTGATACCAGGGTCAACCTTGCCTTTAACATTGTGGAAGCAACATTTATAGTGTTAAAATGGACAAATAAACATCCTACAATACAGTTCAGAAAGTTATGCTGTCACTAGCAAGGTATGCACTATACATCACCAATAACTTATTACTCTGTAGTCCAGCGGAGTATAAAATAGTCTAGATGTATATAACACAGAAGTCTATCGGAGGAAATGGACAAGGTCAAACTGGATACTCAAATATTTTCACTCTTTTAAAGCACTATAATTGATCACTTTGAAGTTCAAATGTTTTCGGGGCTTCATTTTAGACCTTATCAAAGACAATATAGCATGGTGGATATAGCTCAGCGTTTTTAAACTGTGGTCATTGTTAAATAGTGTATTTACCATAAAAATACTACTAAGACATAGGCCTACACAATTTTCAATTTTTCAACTCGCGCAAATTGTTTTATTGCAATTTTGTGAAGCTTGCCGAAAATTGTTAACATTTTTCTTACTCCTTCCCCCCTCCCCCCAAATCCGGAAAAGGGAACCACGTCCATAGCTGATGAAACATCTTACCATATCAGCGAATCTGTTCAATCCTAGTCTGTAACTATGTAGTCCCAGACTCTCCTCCGCATTGTGTTTCTCGATCACGCGATTATTGACGGCCCAGTTGTTCTTCCTCGTCTCCTCTTCGTCGGGATGATAACGTTTGTTGTACGTCATCTTCCACGTCTGCCACTGGACATCGAGGTCCTTGTCGAACACGGGTGAACACAGGACGACGGCGACAGCACAGAACGCCAGAAGAATACCACCGAGACACTTCATTGTATCTATTAAAGGTACATTGCAAAAACAGTGGTGTTAAAATTACACCAGTCGGTGTTGTGAGAGGACCGTACCAAGCATTTTACACCACTGTTAAATTCATGGCGTTAGTTCAATACCCATTGGTTTTATTATAGCACATTCTGTTTGTTATATCAACACTACACTGTATTTGGTGTTATATTCAAACTCCATATGGCGTATTTCTAACACTTCAGGGTGCGATAATATATATTCAATGCAAGGATATGAAAGCAATGGAAAGCACTATAACACCATTAAGCTTAGCATAGCTTAGCTTAGCTTAGCAACATAGCAAATAAAATACTATTAAACATACAAAATTATCAATTTTTCGGCGCGTTTGGCGCGCAAAGTTTTATATTGCAATAAGGCGCGCGGAGCGCCAAAAATTTTTGACATTTTTTTTCACCCCCCCCTCCCCCTCATCTGAAACATGGATCAACGCCCCTGGGTGCCACTCTGAGTTCAGAAATTTAACTATTCCAAAACTTAATTGCATAGAGAATATTATTATATACCCTCCCGACTCAAAAGTATTGCAACATACACTGTAACACATGCATTTGGAGTTGAAGTCGAAAGCACCTCCTATCTTCATAAAACAGAGGAAAGGAGGATACGCCCAATATTTCAGAAAGGACCACTTTAAGTTGTAATTTCTTCTTCTTTCTCAATTCTAACGGCAGTTTATTACTGCAACCATCCTAAAATGTGCTGTCATGTAACTTTTAAGTACATTGGATATAATGATTTGGAGAGAAGGCCATCATCTTTATATTAGTAGCCTTATCCTCCTTGCCACTGTCTTATGAAGATAGGAGGCACTTTCGTCTTCGCGAGGTGGTGTCTTCTTTCAGGGACCGCGCCAGAGGAACACATTGGTATTTTTTGTTTGTTTGAAGTCTTTCTAAGCCATCAAAACGGTTTCACGGGAAATATGAAACCGAATTACGATACTAGTGTGAATTAACACCCCACGCCTACAGGGAGGCGAAAAAATGTTAAATTTTATGTTCTCGCCTCTCTGCGGTGGACGCGCCTGCATTTTATAATCTCTCCGCAATATTCATTGATTTCTTTTCAAGTAATTTTGCATTTTCCAGTAAGAAACTTCATGAGGATATCATTATAGAAAGACCCCTTCAACTAAAAAATACGTGCGTTATAGTGTATGTTGCAATACTTTTGAGTAGGGAGGGTATTTTTTTTGTACTTAATAATATTCGGTTACGTTGAACAAAATGACAACTTGTTTCAGAAATACGTGTATTGTACGAATGCATCGATGATTTCAATACAAACAGATAAGTGATATCGGTTGATACAGTAGAATGCGTATGGTTGTAGATAAATTTTTCTGCATTTAAGTTCAAGATATCTTAATCAGGATGTTTTAACACTTCAGTGTGTTAGATTTAATAATGTACATATTGCAAAACTGTATAAAGTGATGCACACGCTTAACACTCAAACATGTTAAAAACAACATATTAATGTTAACGATTCTTTACACAGTCATTATGCTCCTATTATTATCCTAAATTAAAAGACGAGATGATACTTATAGTACATAAAGTACTAATGATCGAGATGATATAGTGAAATGCGTAACTCACCTCCTTTATGCGACAACCCCGTATATTTCAATATGAGAAAGCTGGCCGAAACTACTAACCCAGATTGGTGTTCATTTATTTATACCCTGAAACGGAAATCGTGATATCCAGGGCTTATTTGAATAAGAATGGCGAGACACTATAAAGCTCTGCAAACACTAATGAAAATAATAGTTTATTTATTCGTTTTGTGTTTGTCAACGAAAGATTTCATTACTCAGAATATAACCTTTTGCCCCTTACAAGATAGAAAATGTATGTTAAATCGGTGAAACGAAATATCTTTAGGAGAAAATTGGTTAATTGCACCGTTCTTTCTATTTGTAGTAATACAATGGTGATAAATTAAAATGTATACTTTGAGCCAGCATGTGATTTGGTGCATATCGTTATTTATAGTGTTTACACATGACTTTTGTGTTTGTTCTTAGTTTGACGTCAAAGGAGGCTATTATCCAAATATCAAGATCTCGTGATGTCCCTAATATCGCTTGTCCAGCAGGAGGTCCCTGGCATATTTAATTTGAAATTTATTTTCTGCATTCTCAGCAAATTAACAGTTCACAGAAATAATCATTTTCGACAATTCAGCATAATATAACACATAAAGCATATTTACATAACAACGAAATAAGCATAACAAAAATCATGGAGAAAATCGACATTACAAATAGTATTCACATGTATTTTTCTTTTGCTAACATAAAGGTAATAGCTATTTTGCAAAATTTGGAAATTAAATTTGATCTAATTGATTTGATATGATTTATTTCTGCATTTTGCAGACATCAAAGATATTCCCGGCAGAAGGGCCTTCACAATATATGACCTGTTACCGCAAAACGCACCATAAGTTGGAAAAATAAGAAATTGTGTTTTTTACGATTTTTTTTATACCTGTAGTCTTAAAGTAGAGACTCTAAGCTTTAAAATGATGTATAATTTGTCTATAATGGATAGAGCAAACCCATTGAAAACCCTGCTCACAAGTTTAGAATATATATCGGGAAAGCGAAGAAAAACGGCTGCAAAGATGGTGTTCATTCATGCGAAACGGGAGGCCTTTGACAACCGTTCCGTTGAAAGCTCGGTAAAACTAGTCACTCTCCAAAACAGAACTGTGGATTGGATAATCCTCTTTGGCTCTTACAGTCGACATCAATGAATAGTTCATAAAAGTAGCTTTGTGGGGATACCAAAATCATTACAGGGGGACTTGAAGATGCTAGATAACAAGCATTTATATATTTAGGGTTCGAATTCGGCAAATTTTCAAGCTCCTGCAAAAACATGGTCTGCATTCAATTTAAGAAAAATCAAACTTCTGAATCACTTCTGGTCCTCAAATTTGGACAGATGAAAGAAGAATGTATGTTCTTTTAGAAAATATCAGAATCCCAGAATCAACTGTTGCAACCCAACTTGACTATTTTAACATGTTTACCGCATTTACACGAAAACTGCCATTTCGACTTATTGATCGATTTGTGGTGATAGGTCACATATTGTCCCTACCTTGAAAACTATTGGCTCTTTTCACATTAAATTAAAGTAGTGTGATATATATCTGAAATTAGAGAAAATTTACTGTTAAATCCCTTCTGCCAGGAACACATATGCTATAGGGCTCTTCTGCTGGACATCCGACGCTATGAGAACGGTGCTCTGTTATACAGATCCAGTGTAGAGTGGAATTCACGGTTTGTTTAATGAGCACGTGCGAGGAGTTCAGAGAGTAAGAAGGCATTAATTTTTTTTTTTTGACTGTAGTCGGGGGCGGCACCAGGGTAAACTCCGGGGGGGGGGGGGGGGACACTGTCATTACAACGTGTACACCATGCGCGTGTATGGACTTTCAAAATGGACACTACACAAGTAATCATCTGCCGATCTCAGAATACCCAAACAATCATTCAAGTTTGAGAAGATATTCCTTTTAAGTAAACCTTTTGTTAAAAGTATACCCCTCCCCCCCCCTAATTTTGGTGATTTTTGATG
>JZLH01S0264047.1:3344-22568 GCA_001188425.1 Eucidaris tribuloides | reverse complement strand
CGGCTACTGATACCCCCACTAGTTTTGATTACTTTGGAAACAATAGGGGAAGCTGCCGTCTGCCCCCGTCCCTCGTTGCGTCACCTCTGGCTGTACAGGCCGGGGTAATGCATGATTTTTCTGGCCGGGGGAGAGGGGTGGAATCATTATTTTTTTGACATTTTTACAATGAAATCAGCAAATTGTGATTAAAATGTAAATTACATTGACATCGTAACAGCATTTATATGAAATAAAATATTTTGATTTCAATGCCTCCGTCAATTTTTATTTTTCTAACTTGAAATAATATGCGTTGTCCGTCAAATATGAATCATTTGCAAATTTATGCGAGTTGGCATACATCAGTTCAGTGTCAAATTTTGAGAAGATATAGAAAACGGCAAATTGTAAAGCTTCAATGAACATTTTTCAGTCTTTCAAACACATTGTAAAATAATTTCCATTAGGTTCCAGGTATTGGTTATCAATTTGGTTCTCAATTAAACTAATGAAAATCAAGGGGCGCCGGTAGGAATTTTTCCCCCACCCCCAAGATTACCTGTCATAGACATAATGAGGCACACCAACCCCCCCCCCACTCAGGCGGCAACACTTGTTCCACATTGTTAGAGAAGGGGGGGGGGGGGGCTACCCCGTTTAACACTTCGAGTGCTGGGCTAAACCTTCAGGTGTGTTAACCAGGGACTGGATTGTGGACTTAAGTGTATAACCTTTCAAAAATGTGAATGTAAAAATCCAAATGCTATTGAACACTGGCGTAAATCCAGGGTGGGGGAGTGGGATACTACCCCCCCCCCCACCACACACACACTTTTCGAGGCGGGGGGGGATATGGCCTGTACAATCATCCCCCCCACTTTTCAAGAAAAAAAATGTATATATTTTATTAATTAATCATTGATAAAATTGCTTTATAGTGAGAATTTCTCCTGAAATGCCTATGAAATGCTTAAGATCGTCCAATTTTAATTCTAAAAAACCTAAAAGCTCCTGGCTCGGTCGCTTCGCTCCCTCGCTTGCACTTTCCCTCAATAATTTGAACATTTTGGCCCGGAAAATTACTGTGTATGGCCTTGCTTTAAAGGTAGTTTCCACTGCATGAAAGTAATATAGTTATATTAAACCATTTTGAAAATGTGTAGTTCCTCCGACTTTTAACTTACATTTATTCAAACCGTGCATAGTTTTAGAGTGTAGTATTATACTGGCAGACAGAGATCATCAATCTCCACTGCCCGAATTAAAGAACACTGTCGTAAATTGGGAGGAGGGGGATTGGTGGTATACCCCACCACTTTTCGAAAAGGGGGGGGGGTGATCTGTACAATGATTCCGTCAATTTTCACTTTTCTTATACTTGAAATCATATGTGTTATTGTCCGTCAAATATAATTCATTTGCAAATCTATGCGAGTTGGCGTACATTAGTTTAGTGTCAAATGTTGAGAAGATGTTAGAAAGCGGCAAATTGTAAAGCGTCATTGAACTGTTGAACATTTTTCAATCTTTCAAAACACATTGTAAAATCATCTCCATTAGGTTCCAGGTATTGGTTAACTACTCTAGTAGACTACTGTCAACGTGGCACGATTCAACTATACACTGTTATAATTATATGCAGTTCATGGGTGGCGTTCGGTGGGGGGGGGAGGGGAGGGGCAGCCGCCTCATTATGGTTCTCAATTAAACTAATGAAAATCAAGGGGCGGGGTAGGAATATTTCGCCCACCCATAATGATGCACGACAACCCCCCCCCACTAAGGCGGCAACACTTGTTCCACATTGTTAGAAAAGGGGGGGGGGGGCTACCCGTTTAACATCGGGGGGGGGGGCACTGTCATTGCAAGGTGTACACCATGTGCTTGTATTATGGACTTTCAAAATGGACCCTAAACACGTAATTAATTATCCGTCGATCTCAGGATACCCTAAACAAGTATTCAAGTCTGAAGAGATACCCTTTTAAAGTATATACCTTCTGAAAGTATACCATTTTTCTTGAATTTGGCGATTTTGATACCCTTTTCCAGTGTTGTATCCGAGGCCGGCTCACCCGAGGTCAAGGACGAGGCCAAGGATTTTTCTCCGAGGTCAAGGACGAGGCCAAGGCCGGGGGTCTTAAAAAGGACGAGGCCGAGGACGAGGCCAAGGATTTTTCTCCAAGGACAAGGACGAGGCCAAGGCCGGAGAGGGCCGAGGCCGGACCGAGGCCAGATTTTGGGGGCCGAGGCCGGCCGAGGCCAGACATTTTATGGCAAGGCAGGATCAAGTACAATCTCAAAAGAAAATATGTCATTTCATGTTCTCTACTGAAGGTTTCCTTGTTTGTGTGAATTCTTATTGTTTAATCTCATGTTATGACCCCTCAACTCTCCATACAACACACGCATACACTTACATTCATAGACACTATCTCTCGTCATTCTCATTTGTGAACTTTGTGTACTTGTCTTATCAATGTATGACTATGCCTTATTTGAGAACCACACCCCTATATAGTGCCCAGTTGATACACTCTCAAGACAAAGAAAATCTATACACTGTAGTGGCAGTTTGTCATGTTTTAGCAGACATACAATATCTTAACACTAGCATGCACAATCACAATCAGCCCCTATGTAGTGCACAGCTGACACACGGCACAAGAGTATACAAACAAAATCTGTTATAAATTAACAATAGGATCAGTTTGTGATGTTTTAGCAGACATATCTAGGCCTACATGTCTTCACACTAGCATGAATCACAGTGCACTTTCACTCTTCCAGTGCTAGATCTAGACGCATTGTACTGCTGGTCAGTGTTCATTCAGAGATATCGCAATCCTATGGTGGCTTTGCAGACACATTTTCACAAAAAATTCACAGAAGTTTTTTCGAAATTTTTAGTCAAAAGTTGAAAATTTCGAAATGTATTTTTTTTTTTTTTTTAGGGGGGGGGGATTTTCGCGATTTTTTTCGCGATTATTTTCAACAAACGTTTTACAAAATTCACAAGACTCTGGCTTATAGGGCGGTCATGCATATATCACTCAATCAGATTCGCATTTCTACAGTTGCACATATCGCACAGACTTAGCGTATAGATCCGTGCTTCTTCAAAGTATTAAAAAGAAATACTGTAGGCCTGTTCGATTTCCCAGTTTCTCAAAATACACTGGTGAAGCAAAATAATGTCAAGACAGATGCGGGTTCCAAATCTTCAAACTGTTAACCCACCCGATATAATAGTGCAAGCATGCATTTATACCCGGATTTTACCCGGCCTCGGCCCGGCCTCGCTCGAGGATTCCGAGGATTGACGCAAGTGTCCAAGGACGAGGCCGAGGATTTTTCTCCGAGGTCAAGGACGAGGCCAAGGCCAGGATTTTGGCCTAGCTCGAGGCCGGCCTCGAGGACTACAACACTGCCCTTTTCACTGTCCGCGTACATCGTCCGACCGTGAAAAACAACCCCTTTTACGCGTTTTTCACACGCGCATGGTGTACACGTGTAATGACACTGCCCCCCCCCCCCACCCGGGGTTTAACACTTCGGGTGCTGGGCTAAAAATCCAGGTGTGTTAACCAGGGACTGGATTGTTTTGGACTGCCTTTAATCGAAAATGTAAAAATCCAATTAAATGCTATCGGACGATTATAATTGGACGGACATTTTACAGGTACTAGAGGAGATACTAGGTACCTGTAAAATGTCCGTCCAAATCGTCCGATAAAACCTCTGAAAAAACGACCGGACTCTATACACAGGTCGAAGCCTTCGGTCTACAGTGCCCCATACCCCCGCGGCCCCGCCCCCTCCCCCCCCCTGCTTAAACAGCAAATGTTCTCATTACTTTTTATAGCTAATAAAAAACTAAAGAGGCGCCACAATTTGGTTGAAACTTTTGAAATCTAAAATGATAGATTATTTTCAAGTAAAAAAATAAAGAAATAAGTAGGGGCCTAATTCTTCGTTGCTTGTCTGTGAGGAAGTTGTGCGACTACTGATAGCTGGCTGTAATATTTTGTGTGGATGTATAATAGAACCCGTGTTGTGATTTCCATTGTGGTGCCTGTCGTCACGAGCGCTTACAGTATGTAGAAAAAAATCCCCACTAGCACTGCCCAGATATTCGTATACGTTCGTTTGCACATACTCGAGTGAGGATGGTGACTGCAAAATGGCTTCAATGTTTTGGATGGTTTGTCGAATAGAAGCGCTATTTACTTGTCTTTATTGGATCTTACAAAACAGTGGAGTGCATGGAGCAGGTAAGAAAACCACCTTCAATGTTCATGAATTTAGTCGTAGGAAAAGTAACAAAACCGAACTTTCATGCCGGTCGTTCAGCTTGTGTTGTCAAAATATTACAACAGGCTGGAACTGGAAGCGGCGAACAATCACACATTTTACGCCGTTAAAAATATTAACTTATTGATTTTGTTGCCGTTTACTACTAGTATTACTCATTTACTGTTATTTATTCTCGATCACTAGCGTGTCAAATAACCACACAAACCCTTGGTGCTTGAAGCTCCTGAAAATACACATTTTTATTGCACCTTTTCGTTTTCAGAGGGCAACAATTCGAAAACTTGCATAATGAGTTAGAATGGTCCCACACATAGCTTTTTGTGTTGGGATCTGGATGTCTCAGGCTAAATGTCTGTTACACAGTGTTAATGTCAATGATAATTGATTGGCCTCTCCTCACCCATTCAAGTGAGCAGATATGTATCCTGTATAATCCCTTACACCTGTCTTCTATTTCCTCTAGGGCATGCTTCTAATCTATGTCTGGACCCCACGAGAAGAAACGGTTATCGTTGTATCACTGTCGCGCTACTTGTTGAATATTGTATTTAGAGTAAAGTACCCATGATTCGACCACCCACTTTTGCATTAATAACTTTCTTTCTATACACATTGATAAAGTAATACATGGATGTAAATAAAGTATATATACTTACCTTTCACCAATCTGGAAATAAACTTTCGAAACTGGAATAAAGTATCAAAAGAAACTCTATCGCGATACGTATTATTGTGCCCAAGAATCGGCCGGGTATGCCCGTCAATCGACCCATGTACGAACTCTATGTATGCTGCGCGTCGCGTGCGCGCGCCGCACGCACAGCGGCAAACCGGCATTCACGTGGACGGCCGTAACAGGCGCGATCCCAGCGGCACTCCGATGCGTGTTGTGCACCGCGTGCAGGTCGATTAATAGCGCCGGTACCGCATCGCGAATGCAGGCAGAGAATCCTGATCGCGGATTGGCTAAACGCTTTTTTTTTCTCAGCCTACCGGTGGCAGTGATAGAGCATGTGTTGTGATACGGTATGTAAAAAACCGCGTCAAATTTTGTTGAATTTTCGTTTTTTACGGGGGTTTTGTGACCCCCTCTGCTTAGCACAGGTGCTAAGCATGGCGCATTTCTAAAAAATCGCGGCGACATCACAATTTTCGGACAAAAAAATCGACATTTTAAGGGCAAATTTGAGCAATGTTTGTGGCATGTTTGATCAGTATGAGAGTGTGTTAACATGTGGCAAGTGTATGGATATGATGTATACAGTTTTTCACAATGCAAAAAATATTTTTATTCCCGTGTGGTCGATTCTTGGCGACGGTCGATTCAAGGGTCCTTTACTCTATTAGTAAATACTAAATACAACAAGTAGCGCGACAGTGATACAACGATAACCGTTTCTTCTCGTGGGGTCCGAGCCCGGTCCAAGGTGCGACTGTGGAGTGTGGGCGGTGCTTCGTCTTACAATGACAAAATGCCATAAACTTTACACCCACAAGCACTTCAGACATTGCAAGCTATTCATAAAATTTAGAAGAAAAAGGTAGAGCTCACCCAAATCCGAGATTTTCTGGACTCGCTGCAGCGATAATCGCAAACATGACCCGCCCGGAAGGGAATCGGAAAGTTCAAGTTAAGAGACGCGATCCCAAGCAAGTTGCGAGCACGGGTCCGTTCATGGCGTGCAGTACGGAAGTCATGTAAAGTCATGCACGACTTTACTTGTATTTATGTCTGACCGTGACATGCTTGGGAGCGACCCGTAAACCGCGCCCGTCGCCTTTTTACGATCGCTCGTGGAAGTGGTGGTTTGGACCTCAGATTGCTGCAAGACATGAATTTTGTGAAATGAAACATTTATGTACTGTACAAAAGCTGTGTACATAATTTATCACATTTCAATGGAAAACATCCTTTCAAAAGTTTGAATTTGAGTTTTAAATTTGAATTTCGACTTACTAATAGATCGAATTTGCTTGTCGGTGAAATCTTGGTGGACAACCTTCGGGTCACTTTTGCTAACAAATGGCCATAGTGTCTAAAGGCAGTGGATCTCATTTGCATGCCTAAAAATTAACATTGTGTAAATACAATGGCATTTAGAATAAAATGCCATCCTGAACCTGATCTGAAATCACTGAAGAGTATTAAAAAACATCACAATTTTCTTGTGGAGGTCTTGTCGATTTTGAGCTTACTTCGAGTCTTCGATAATCACGTACAGTACATTTGCATGGTGTCAGGTTTTCATGGAAAGTTGGCTGGCTTTGTTTGGAAATAACTGAAATTACCCCCCCTAAAACAAACAAACAAACAACACTTGTCTTTATAATATAGTTTGATAAATACGACGCAAAACAAGACTCTTTTTTGACAAATTCTGATTTTTTTCTGGTATCTGTATCAACAGCAGTGGCCGCCAATTGCACTGGAGGTACCTACTGCAGAAATGGAGGATCATGCCTGAAATCAAAGAATTCTGAGGGCGGGGTATCTTGCCAATGTACACCAAACTGGACTGGACCTCAGTGTCAGTATCAAGGTAAGTTTTAGATACACCTACATGATCCTTCAATGCTCTGAAAATTGCTTGCCCTGAAACTCTTCCATTTGGGAGAAATTACCCTATCCCCCACCCACCCAACAGTTTCCATAGATAATGTACACAGTGTCATAGTGATATCAGCTCACTAATGGTTTTAAAAACCTAAATATTCCAGTATGAAATAAACATTTTTTGGTCGGTTTGATATTGTTTTCTGATGTTATAAGGGATAATGTTACTATGCTTTTTGAATGAATGCTGAAAATATTTTCCACTTATCCGAAACTGTACTTTTGGCTTTTAACCTGTTGGCTACAGGAACCGGATGTACCCTGTGTTAACTGTATGGGCTTTTCATAATCTCGGAGGCATCGGTTTAAGAATTTTAATTATGGTTCACCTTTAAAGGCATTTTAAAACAATGTTTCCAGTTTAAAAAATCTGAGCTTCACGATTCCCCATGCTACCAGTGTCTCTGATACGGTCTAAAAATGAAGCCCAGAAAAAATTGCAGTTTAAAACGATCATTAAGTGCTTTAAAAAAGTGAAAATCATTGAGAGACCATTCCAGCTTTCCCCCAAAGACTGCTGTGTTGCAGAATTTCCTATCAGCTGAGAATAATTAATGTGCCAACTTGTATCTGCACATATTGTACTAGTGAACGCATAACTGTCCAAACTTTTGTGTTTTAGGGTGTTTGTTTGTCCATTCAAATACTGTCAGATATGTCAGATAGCAAAATTCGATTATATTTTAAACGGGTCTACCACAGTGTGATATAGTGTCTTTAAATTTTGTTGTGTGGTTGCCAAAACGTGGTATCTCAATTTTTTGGGGGAAAAAAAGTTTTTTTTGTGTAATCTTGTACATGTTGCTAGGAAGCCAGATTTTATGCTGTCAATTGTGTCAAAACTTATACATGTACAGTATGTCAAAAATAAAAAGTAAAAGTAGAGCCATTGTAAAAGACTGCTATCCCATTTGTCACTGTTTAAGCAGCCTTTTGTTGTTGTTGTTGTTTTTGCTGTCCTGAATAGGGCTGGCCGATGTTTGGATGATATCGAAATTAGTCAATGTTGAAAAAAATATCAAATAAACGATAATGATGTCATGATTATTTCAAAATATCGCCAGAGGCACGATATGGCACAAAATACTGTCGATTATGAAAACCTAATGGGGAAAATGCATGCACTGCAGTGTGAGGGACCAAGAATTCCTCAGTCATAACTAAGAATACTCTGCACATGAGAGATAAAAACAGGGAGGTAGGAGTAATATGAGAGACCTCCATGCTGTTCAGCTATCAGACTTGTGGTAGTGCAAGAGCAGTGGTGCATTTAGTATTTTGTCAACAAATCTGTCAACACCCTGCCAACCAAAATGCCACACTAAACAGTGGCACCACAAATCTCCAGATCTAGTTACAAGAGGGTCTACAGAAAGCAACATTGTTTTGACCACGTTTTGGTAACAGCCCTAAAGAGTGCACTGTCAATTTAAGCCTACAACAGATTTATCTTGTTCATCACAACTCGGGCGATAAATTGTGTTATCGACGATGTTTTTTTCCACGATAATCAAATGATGTTTAGATCAAATTTCACCATCTCTAGTCCTGAACATTAAACATTTTTGTACAACGTTTTGTCTCCTCTGCAACATTTTGTTTCCATTTCTCATTTTCAGTTGGGTCTCCCTGCAGCAGTCAGCCATGTAAGAATGGAGGGACATGCCATAACCTAGGGGACGGCAACGTAGTGTGCTCCTGTGACGTTTACTGGACGGGGACGTTCTGTCAAGAATTCAAAGGTGTGATGATCTTAGAATTAAAGGCAGGGAGTCTCATTTGCACCTCTCCCGCAATACAGCAAAACATGACTCCTGTCCATGGGCTATTTATGAAGGACATATCTGTGAAATTTGGAGATCGGTAATCACCTAGAATTTGAAACATGCACACCAAAATCAACTATCAGCTTTGTTTGTATTCTAGGCTAGGAATTTTTGTTTCTACAAGACAGTAATTCTAATCATAGTCTAACGGTTTCACAATAATTCCACTAAAAATGATTTTATAGCTCCCATACTTTGCCAAATGTTCTTACATGGTATATCTTAGGTGGTATTTTCTGAAATATATCAAGTGTATTTACTCAATATTAATTTTCAGGCATGCAACAAAAGAGATGCCCTGCCTTTAAAGCTGTATTATTTTTGTTACATGTAGGTGTATTTCCAAAACTGGTTTCCTGCCATGAAAACTTACCAATTTACAGTACTGTTATTCCTGACAAAAAGTGTTGGTATTCGCTGAATTAATATTGCCAACAAGCTAGTTTTCAACCAGAAATCCTGTGTGGAGGCATAGGTGGAGGGAGGGAAGGAGGAAGGGAGGGGCAGAGGAGCTCTAACTTACATGTAGCTCACAATATTTGGCTTGCAGGGGTGTTGCAAGCAACAGTGTGTAGTACAATTTGTTTCATTAATATTAACGGTTAACCGCTTGATCACCGACTGTCAAAAGTAACTCTGGCTTTGAATCCATGATTATTGATTTTTGGGAAAGCGGAAGTTTGCGTTGATACAATCTTTAAAATGGGAATTTTCAGAAAATTTTAAAAAGCGCAAAAAATCTCAGTTTCTCGTATGATTGTTCCTTGAAATTACATGTTATTGTCAGCCGACCAAAGATGGAGGATCAATGAATATTTTATTTAGCTCACCTGAGCCAAAGGCTCAAGTGAGCTATTGCGATCGCTTTTCGTCCGTCGTTCGTCGTGCGTTGTTCGTCGTTCGTCGTGCGTAAACTTGTACACATTTTCAGCTTCTTTTTCAAAATGCATGATCGGATTTGGCCCAAACTTGGCAAGAATGATCCTTAGGGGGTGGGGATTCAAGGGTCCTGAAATGGTAAACTTGGCCCCCCTGGGGGCCCTAAAGGGCCAAAAGTAGGTAGTTTTCAAACATCTTCTTCTCTAGATCCAGAATTAGTTTAGTTAAGCCACTTTGTGTGTAGATACCTCTATATGTACTGAATTAGTGTTCCTCATGACAATGCCCAGGGTGGCCCCGTTTGGCCACTAAGCGGGGCAAAAGTTTGGGGGTAGGGCCCTATGGGAATAATTCACATTCACATTAATGGATTTAGACCAAAATTGGTAGGAATGATCCTCAGGGGGAGGGGATAGAGGGTTCTGGAATGGTACACCAGCGCCCCGCCCCGCCCCCCCCCCCCCCGGGGGGGCCCCCAGGGGGCAGGGCCCAGAAGGGCCCAAACTAGGTAACTTTCTAACCACAAGCCCATTTGTAACCAAACTTGGGTGGTAGATGCGTAACAGGGACCTCAGTGTTATTTGGGGGTCAAGGTCACATAAGAAGGTCAAAGGTCAAATGTTAAGATACTAGTGCGTGCCTTGTTTTTATAAAAACGGATGTTAGGATTTAATTTAACTTGGCAAAATCAGCTATATGGCAAGGGGATGCAAAGTTTTTCAACTGGTTCATTAGATATCAGGCTCCAAGGGCCATAACTACGGTAATGTTTTTTCTATGGCTACCATAGAGAGTTTGCGAGACCTCAGGTGAGCGTCGTGCCCCCCAGGGCTCTTGTTACTTGTAATCACAAGTATACAAGCATCCATTACTGGTCACATGCCAAGACATATTTCTGCCACACAAAGTTTGCAGAAATTTTCACACCGCGAAAATACTCCACGTTGACGATTATTGTTTTGATATCGTTTTTGCCTAGGTCTTCCGGATTCCCCACCCATCTCCACGTCCTGCAGTTCCAGTGACTACCAGTGTTCAGACGGGACCTGTGTGGTCGGCCAGTCCTTGTGTGATGGCATCACGGATTGTCTTGATGGAAGTGATGAAAAGCTCTGCAGTAAGTAGGATGAGGGGGAGGATGAGGAAGAGGGGAGGGGGGGGGTGGTTTGGTGTGGTAGAGAAGAGAAGGAAATGTAGGAGTAAGAGGAGAAGGAGGAGGAAAAGGAAGGGGAGGAGGAAACGGAAGAGGGGGAAAAGTAGTAGTCAGAGGAGGAGGAGGGAAAGGAGGAGGAGGAGAAAAGGAGGAGGAGGAAAGAAGGAAGAGGAAAATGAGGAGTAGGAGGAGGAGAGATAAGAGCAGGAGGAGGAAAAGGAGGAGTAGGAGGAAAAGGAAGGGGAGGAGGAAGAGGAAAGGGAGGAAAAGTAGGAGTAAGAGGAGGAAAAGTTGGAGTAGGAGGAGGAGGAAATGAAGAAGAAAGAAGAAAAGGAAGGGGAGGAAGAAATGGAGGAGGAGGAGGAGGAAAAGTTGGAGGAGCACTAAACAAAGGAGGAGGAAAAGGAAGAGTTAGGAGGAAAAGTAGCAGTAAGAGGAAAAGGAGGAGGAAAAGTTGGAGTAGGAGGAGGAAATGGAGGAGGAGGAGGTGGAGGAGGAGGGAGAGGAGGAAGAAGTGGAGGCGGAAAAGGAGAGGAGAGGAGTAGGAAAGTTGTCGGAGGAGGAGGGAGAGGAAAGGGAGGAAAGTAAGAATAAGAGGAGGAGGAGGAGGAGGAAAGTTGGAGGAGGAGGAAATGAAGGAGAAGGAGGAAAAGTAGGAGTAAGAGGAGGACGAGGATACTTAGGAGTAAGAGGAGAAGGAAGAGGAAAAGTTTGAGGAGGAAAGGAAGGGGGGAGGAAGAGGAAAGAGGAAAAGTAGGAGTAAAAGAATAGGAGGAGGAGGAAAAGTTTAAATAGGAGGAGAAAAAGGAGGAGGAGCAAAGTAAGGAGGATAAAGGAGGAGAAGGAAAAGAAGAGTAGGGCATGAGGAGGAGGAACAGTAATATAATGAGAAATTTTGTGTTTTGGGGAGGGGAAGGAGGCTTTAACTTGGGAGACAATTTGAAGAACAAATAAAAGTCAGTTCACAAGTTAAGCATTTCTGTATTAAAAACAAAATAAATTGTGTTCCTTTGTTTCTTTCCCAGAAAGGGGTGGTTTTTTTTTTGGCTCTCCTGAACATCTAATATTTTTGCGATATAAGGTTTCTGACATCAATGGCAATATGTAATCATGGTTGAGTTAAAAAATCCCACTTTAAGTGTTATGGACTGTAGGGCAAGGCCATTTATCTTGATTTTCTGTAGTCCCATCAGTACTACATTACAAATCCCTAATGATGATTATTTAAATATTACTAAACCTGTAAATTGGGTTTGTTATCCTAATACCATTTGCGCTTTTTGGAGAAAATCAATTAATTATGAGGGTTATTTATAATGTTGTGACCAAGTACGTTTTATCAGTGTACAAACTACCGCAGACTTTCACCATGTGCAAAAATAAATTACGTGGCTGGAATATCACGCCGTCACATCCTCGTTCACAATCTAGGGAGTGCTTGACAACCTATGTAGTCACATGCTCCTGTGAATCCACAGATGTTTAAATACTGAATAGGAACTTCGGTGAGGCGCAACCATTCTATAAATAACGGAGGACTGCGTGAATGGCTTTTGTTAAATTCATTGAAAAGAATAGCTTCACTAGTGCATTCCGATGCATATAGTGTAGAGCCACAGGCCTTCATGAATATTAATAACACTGAGCTGTAAAGACTGATCTAGTGACTAATGTTCGTGTCTGTGAAATCGCTATTGACGGTGATTCCTTCTATGAATGGGACTGTGATCTTTCCTCTTTAATTAGTTGATTAGTTCATCAATGCGCAAATAAAACTTGGAGAACAAATGTGTTTTCTCATCAGCAACTTCGTCTTAATCAAATTGTAATGATATTTTTCAATACCAATCTGGAGACTACAGAACTTTTTTCTAGAGCGTTATTTGGTCAATGCCCTACAGTCCATTATCTGTTATTCAGTTTGCTTATAACCTGACATATCTAAATGCTTGTTTCACAGCGTCTATAAAACCCAACTCACAGTGTGCACTGTGGGAGTCGGAATGCGACGACGGGACCTGTATCCCACGATACAAATGGTGTGATTTATTCCGTGACTGCCAAAAGGGGGAAGATGAAATCCATTGTAGTAAGTGATGCGGCGCACCCACTTCTTACATCAGTAGGTCGTTGTGTGCCAAGACAGAATGACGGTTCACTGTAGACATTGCCTGGCAGTCAAGTCCTTCTGCTTTGCACACAACAGTCTACTGTATATCTCAATAACATGTTAAAGGTTAGTGACATGATTGGGAACACTTGAAAATGCCTCAAAAACCGAATGAGTTGAAATATATACCAACTATACCCTAGCTGGAGTGGATCTCCCAGCTAGAAGGATTTTTCTCTAATTTGTTGACTTAAGGAGAATCATGCATGAACATACTAGTATTTTAATTTTATCGGGGCACGATAAAAATAAGACCCATAAAGAGCCACACAGCAGGTTTGCCTGCCACAAGGAATATTGACATTTATTTTAAAATGAGTCAATATTTGACTACAAGATTTTCACAGAAAAATCCTTGCATAGTTTCTGACTTTCAACCCAAGTTGAGGAATACACCCAATCATGTCATTTACCTTTAAGCATTTGTTAATGGTGCCCCGTCGAGCAACTTGTGGAGTACATGTATTGTGTCAACTTCAAACATCTGTAACTGTTTACATTTGCTTGATGGAGAAACTTGTTGTGTATAAAGGTTGTAGACGAATGTTCATGCTTTCTACAATGATGTAATTTTTCTCTTTTTTACAATGTAATTTTGGGTATAATTTGTGAAGACTTCTGAAGTTACAAGAATTTTGTGAAGTTATTAATTTTGAATCAACTGATAGCTACTACTGTATAAACAATGTCCATATTTTTCCCATTTTTCAAAAAAATTGTTGCAAAATGTCAAATTTGTTAGAAAGTTTGATATTCTAGGGTGTTTATTTGTCTATTCAAACAGCATAATGTAGTTCAGATGTCACAGTTTTACAATTTTTATTAAATTGAAGCTTCACTATGTTAAATAGTGTCTTTAGAACTGCACCTCAAAAGTTAACTTTGAACTCTGCTATTTATGTAATCAATGGCTCTATTGTTTCTTCACAGTACCACCATTCCATAACGTGCCGCAGACACCAGCCAGACCAGCCATGCCCCAGTCGGGTGGACTACATTACACAAACATTCTGGTCATCTCGTCGACGATGGTCGTGGCCGTCCTAGCCGTCAGCATCTTCATCTACATCATCAGACGTGTCCGCAGCTCGCAACGCCGCCTCTACTCTCCAGTCAGCTGGACGTTCAATCGCTATGGTGACAACATCAATATGCCATACAACGTATCGCAGCACGCCAACTTCTGCCATCACTTGCCTCCACATCGCTGCCCGAGGACTAACGGACTTGTGGGGTACCCGCTGGTCGACGAACAGCAGGGCGCAACGACGGACGAACCCGACGTTCTGGTCGCCACCCTGGAAATGGGCGGGGCGCCGGTTTCGGAGCCACCAAGCAGGCGGAAAGTCGAGAATGAGGAGCCGAGTGACATCCCGCCGGCATATTCGGATGTCGTGAAACAAGATAACACTGAGCGAGGTGGAGACGAGACACCGCCGCCTTCGTACGACGATTTGTGAGTCGGCACGACTGTCGACAAAAGAGGGCGATAAATTGGCAATGAAGCGTAATGCAGCCCTGTTGTGCTGTCAGCAATGTGTCTGGAGAGGATGTTGCAGGGATTGCATGAAAGATGCCTTGGCATTCGTTTTGGATATGGTATACTAGCCAATCACCTGTTGGGTTAAGTGTGACACGCGCTGGTGTTAAGTGTGACACCTGTTGGTGTTCACTGAGACACCAGTTGGTGTTCACTGAGACACCAGTTGGTGTTAACAGTGACACTGGTTGGTGTTAACAGTGACACCGGTTGGTGTCAATAGTGACATGGGTTTGGTGTTAATAGTGACTCTTGGTGGTGTTAACTGTGACACATGTTGGTGTTAACAGTGACACCTGTTGGTGTTAACTATGACACCAGTCATCTCTTGCCAAGAATAAAGAGGAGGATAAGTGTGTGTGTCATTACTGCTCTTCGAGTCACTCTCCAGCTTGACACCAAACATCAATGATAGATGTTTCACTCATATGGTATCTTCGGTGGTCCGAGAAGCACCAAGCGGTGTTACTGGGTTGCAGCGTTGGTGTCAATGTCAGCACCAAGTTTGAAGAGTTTAATTGCAAAAGCCGTTAAATCCACTTCAATAACTTCGGAGAAAAATACATTTCATTGCCCGAGTTTGTACATGTGCCTATAAAAAAAGTGAAGTAAAACACACAATTTTTCCTACTTGCATGTGTAATTTGGTTTCAAATTCTATTCTAAAGTAAGATAAGGTGGTGGCACATGTACTGATGTTGATAACTCAGTTTTGTCGAGCACACCGAGGTGGCGGGAGACCAAGGGATCACTTTGGCGTGTGTCCGTCCGTCGTCCATCTAAGGTGGCGTGAGACCAAGGGATCACTTTGGCAAGTGTCCGCCCGTCGTCCATCCATTACACTTACAAAAACTTGAATAACTCTGTGCTGAATACTCCAATTTTAACCAAACTTGGATGGAAGATTGATCATACAGACTTTCAAATTTAGAAGTAGGTAAAGGTCACCAGCAGAGGTCATGACCTTGAGCCCAACATTTTAAGTTTTTGAGCAAGTTTTATTATGGCCCATAACTTTGCCCCATTTGCCCAATTGTGACCAGACTTTGGTGGTAGATGTATCGTAGGGAGCTGATGGTCTCCAAAAGGTCAAAGATCATCAGCATCATCAGCAGGGGTCAACAACATTTTTGAACCCAGTGTTATGTTTTTTCAGCAAGTTTCTATGTATGTGTTAACATGTAATCATCTGGTGTTTGATAAACACTAGTTGGTGTTTACAAACATGCAATTGGTTTAAACACTTAACTGGGTATTCCTCTCATTGATATTGATATTATATAGTATTCATCTCATCTCATGCCCAAGCATTGGGAAGTTTAACACACTTCTTAAAATGTTGGAAGAAAGAATTCCATGATTAAAAAAGAAAATATAATCACAAACGTTCAAAGACACTTTTCCCGAGAGAGTAATATTACGATTTATGTGTACATGTGAGTTGACTGCTAACAGGTATTTCTAAGACAGAAAACAGGTTTTTTAATATACGTGGAGATACCAGCAGTATATCCAAAAATTACTATTTTCAAATTATTTAATTAAAAAATATTTTTATACAGCACTACAATCTTTCTCTGTGAGAAATATATATATTTAGAAATACTATCATCTTGATATTTTTACTGTTAGAATTTGTGGCATTAGATGTAACATGTGTTAAGTGTTTTCATCTAACTCATTGTCAATCACGCAGATTTACAGATTAACAAAACTGACTCTTCACATGCTATGAAAAATTACAGCTCTACTATGTATTGCGTGATGGATATTTGTAAACTATTTACCCCGTTTACAATTAGGTAAAAGTCATAATCGGTATCACTCAAGTCATCATCAAATCCATTTTTTGAAAGATGACTTTTACCATCTTATTTCAAATAAATGCGGATTAGTCGTAATCGATTTTTCTATTTTGTTGTCCCTGTAAACGAAAGTCACAATCAAATTCAGGTTCAGCGTGACCTGTGCATTAATGGCATTTCTGGTTTGTCTCCTGGCAACAAAGTCGCACCGGCAGTCACAGCTATCACTTCTAACCTAAATGCTTTTCTGTACAAGACGTATATTATTTTGACTTTCCAACCCATTACATCTCATTTATCTGTTTGAGCATTTTTTATGCCTCCGCCCACCGTAAAGACAGCCGGAGGATCGTTGTTTCTGGTTGTCCGTCCGTCGTTCCGTCCGTGCGTCGTTGGTCGCGTGCGTCCACACTTTCTTGTAACACAGATTATTGAGAGTACTGCCAGAAGGATTTGATGATACTTGGACAACGGTAAACTCACTAGGGCAAGACGAATTGAATACGATTTCGGGCAAATCCGTCAAGGGTCAAAGGTCAAAGTCATATGAACTTTGGCCTAAAAATGCCTTTCTTGCCCTATAACACTCCAGGTTAGGAGTGCCTCACTGTTGATATAATTTGGTGGCTAGGTAAAACAAAGTACAAATATTTTGGTAGAGTCATGGGGGTCAAAAGGTCGAAGGTCAAGGGTCAAAGGTCGAAGTGAACCGTTTGTCCGGAAAATTCGTCGTTTTCGGCCTATAACTTCAGTTAGGAGTGCTCACTCTTGATGTAATTTGGTGGTTAGATTCAAAACCAAAAGACAAATATTTTGGTAGAGTCACAGGGGACAAGGTCAAGGTCAAGGGTCAAAGGTCAATGAACTTTGGCCTAAAATGCCATTTTCTGCCTATAACTCCAGTTAGGAGTGCTCACTGTTGATATAATTTGGTGGTTAGGTTCAAAACCAAAGACAAATATTTTGGTAGAGTCACAGGGGTCAAAAGTCAAGGTCAAGGGTCAAAAGTCAATGAAATTTGTCCCAAAATGTTATTTTCTGCCTTTAAGTTCAGTAAAGAGTGCTCACTGTTGATATAATTTGGCGGTTAGGTTCAAAACCAAAAGACAAATATTTTGGTAGAGTCACAGGAGTCAACGTTCAGGGTCAAGGGTCAAAGGTCAATGAACTTTGTGTCAAACCTATAGCTTCAGTTAAGAGTGCCAACTGTTGATATAATCAGGTTGTTAGCTCCTACATAGTGGGCGCACAGGGCGGAGGCATACCCATTGACTGCGTGCAGTCGAACTTTTCAGTTTCATGCATAATATAATTATTATGGCAAGTATAGTGACAGTAGTCAACATGATCAAAAAGTACAGAGAGGAGGAAAGTGGACACGAAAATGAGGAAAAAGAACTGATATGCATTTATTTTGACTGCCATGTTAATGTTGTGAAATCAGTAGGAGTTGATTTTGACCTGGAAGATGATACATTGACGATTGCGGAGGTGATCACGCGTAATTCATTTTTGATGGATACAAATTTTTATTACATTAGCTACAGGTGTAAACAGGTACAAGTCGAATTAATTTATGCTAATCCGTAGTCATTGAAAACAAAAAATGAATGTAATTATGACTTTTACCTAATGTAAACGGGGTAAATGGTATGTTAAGAGGTAACTTCAAATGTAAGTTCTGAATCAGACTTCACCTGAGGGCAGTGTTGCCAATTCTATCATTTCCAGAGGAATCGGTTTATTTTTTTCCCGCATTGTGGGCATTGAAAATAAAAAATTGTTGTGACGCATTCCCAAACCTTGTGTCCAATTTCAAAATTTGCTCCAGTTTTCACAGTGTTAAGAAGAAATTAATCTTAACTAAGTGGGTTCAATGTCCCCTTTCACGGAATACAGTCAACTCTGCATAAGCCGAAGTCACATAAGTCAAATAATTGGCTAACTCGAAGGTCTTTACTGGGTCCCATTCCTTTATTTCTATTGTTTTTACCCCTTATATGTCGAATTTCGTCTTAAGTCAAAGCATTTTCTTCAGTCCCAAGATATTCGACTTAAGGCAGAGTTGATTATATTTCTTAGTACATCGCCTAGCGTTTCCAAGAGTTGGCAGCACTGCCTGAAAGGGTATGAGGAAATCAACATATAGGACAACTTCCCTGGAGGACAACTCTCCCCAAAGACAACTCTCCCTGAGTACCGCTCGCCCAAAGAACCGTTTTATTGATAGACAACTCCCCCTGGGACAGGTTTCCACGGAGGACTCCTCTCAAAGAGGACTACACTCTTACGGATGACTCCAGCCTGACAACTCCCCTGGTCGAGGTCTGCACTCCTGGAGGACAACTATCCCCCAAAACACCTTACCCTGATGACAACTCCCCCAGGGACAACTCCCCCATTGACAACTTCCCTGGGACATCTCCCCCATGGACAACTTCCCTTGGGACAACTCTCCCATGGACAACTTCCCTGGGGATAAATTCCCCCATGGACAACTTCCCTGGGGACAACTCCCCCATGGACAACTTCCCTGGGGACAACTCCCCCATTGACAACTTCCCTGGGGACAACTCCCCCATGGACAAATTCCCTGGGGATAAATTCCCCATGGACAACTTCCCTGGGGACAACTCCCCCATGGACAACTTCCCTGGGGACAACTCATTGACAACTTCCCTGGGGACAACTCCCCCATTGACAACTTCCCTGGGGACAACTCCCCCATGGACAACTTCCCTTGGGACAACTCCCCCATTGACAACTTCCCTGGGGACAACTCCCCCATTGACAACTTCCCTGGGGATAAATTCCCCCATGGACAACTTCCCTGGGGACAAATTCCCCCATGGACAACTTCCCTGGGGACAACTCCCCCATTGACAACTTCCCTGGGGACAACTCCCCCATTGACAACTTCCCTGGGGACAACTCCCCC
>JZLH01S0263988.1:7482-18116 GCA_001188425.1 Eucidaris tribuloides | reverse complement strand
ATCATGTATACCGAGGTTGAAACATCGTAAGATAACGGTAAGGTGAAGGCAAATAATATAAATAAGTGTGTTCAGCATTATGTGGTTGAAAATGTTATGTAATTTTGCATGTGTACACCAAAAACTTGTTCTTTCAAAGAAAATCATTCTCCATTAATGTTGTACACCTGTATTCCAGTTTGTTGGGACTGAAAGATTGCTTACATTTAATCAAGAGAACGGACAGGTACATGTGTAACACCTAATATGCAAATTCGGTGTAGGCAGAGCTTACTGTCGCACCATGCATTCTATGTTTGTATAGCTCAATCAGTGTTAACTTTAATTAAAGGTAAACAACATGATTGGGGGTAGTCCTCAACTTGGGGTGAAACTACTCTAGAATCAAATAAACTATGCAGGGATTCTCCTGTGAAAATCTTGGAGTCAAACGTTGATTCATTCTAAAACAACTAATGTCAATATGCCTCGTGGCAGGCAAACCTGCTGTGTGGCTCTCTATGGGTCCTATTTTTATCGTGCTCCGATAGAATTAGTGTTCATGCTTGATTCTTCTTAAGTAAACAACTTAGAGACAAATCCTTCTAGCTGGTATATCCACTTCAGCTGGTGTATAGTTGGTATATATTTTAACTCATTTGGTTCTTGAGGCATTTTCAAGTGTTCCCAATCATGGCACTAACCTTTAAGTACATATGCCGGTATTTAAAACCTTTAAACATAAAAGACGTCATTGGACGTAGTCCTCAACTTGTGGTAAAACTATTTTCAGAATTAAGTAAACTGTGCAAGGATTCTACTGTGAAAATTTTGTAGTCAAATTTCAAAAGTCAAAAGTTGACTCTTTCTAAAATAACTTCCGTCAGTATGCCTTGTAACAGACAGATATGTTGTGTAACTTTTTATGGATCTATTTATATTGGGGCTCAAGAGAAACCAAATGCAAGTATGTTCATGCTTGATTCAGCTTAAGTGAACAAATTCATGATAAATTCTTCCAACCAGGCTATACACACCAGCTGGTGTACAGTGTATCCAATAGTCAATCAGTTTGGTTTTGAGAGGCATTTTTTTTTTATTTCTCCCAATCATGTCACTGCCCTTTCAAACATGTATCATGTTTAACATGGTTCATAACATGTTTATTATAACATTTCCATATTATGTGATTGATGTCTCCGGAGTTTCATATGGACATGATCCTTTGAAATTTGGTTTTAAGAATATTGATTTTGATCCACAAAATAGAAGCAGCTGTTCATTATTATTGATAGATATGGAAGTATCTGATCTTGTCGGTGAATCAGGTGAATATTCATAGAAAATGCTTGGAAAAAGGACCGTACCTCATATGCATGCGCTGGAACGGGTTTGAACTGTATGTTCATGTTGAGTGGCTTTATTTGCAAACTTCATAATGTAGGCAGTACATGATGGTGTACAAAACCCCCCGCCGGGGGGGGGGGGCGAGCTCAAACATGAATGTGTAGCACATGCGTGACCAAAAAAATGTGTTAAAGGGGTGTTTTTTCAGTTTTAGACGTGGGCCGGGGGTAATCAAAAACACTGATTTTCAACAAAAGGGTGGTTTTTGATAAGAATTCAAACGCTTTAGGGTATTTTTTCCCGAAACTTTTTTCGAAGACTGGTCAAGACGTATTCAGGGTATGTATTAGGGGCCAAAATGGTAAATGAAAGCACGCGGAAAAACTCGTTTAAGGGGGGTATTATCACACAGAGAAAAACTGTTTAGGGGGTGTCTGGAAATTAATTTGGTCACGCATGTGTACGCATTATGTTTGACGCCCCCCCCCCGGGGCAAAAAAAATCCTAATAAAGAGTAAATGTTATGTAATTCTACCTGCAGAGAGTGTTTTGACGGGAGTGGAGTCACAGTGATTACTTCTATTTAAATGTCTGCCAATGATATACAGCTCTCTTACACAATAAGATATTACCTTTGATGAACAAATTACAGTGTAATTTCGGTGGTCTTCAATATAAACCTATCAGGCGTTAAGTAAAATTAATATTTGTTGTCTGTCTTTGCTTGTTCCTCAATTTTGCATGAGTGAGTGTGCATGTAATTAATCGTTAATGGCCAAAAATGTGCAGGCCTTGATGTTCACAACTGCTCCATACAGGGGTAACATTTGCACCTTGTTATTACGGTACATGACTTGCACCCTGGAATGGTGCCCACTTTTTATCATTTTGCACATACTACACCGTATGGGTGTACAGATACAAGTGTACACCCTTTATGGATACAGTCTACACCCTACGGGTGCACACTTAAACCGCCTATTTGGTGCAAAATCTGTACCGTGTATGGTACAAATGACACCTGAGGATACAAATTTAACACGCCTACAGTGTAGTACGTTTAATCCTAATGGGTAGCATTCTACTCCTCTATGGGTACAAGTGTGACACCCATGGGTGTACGTCTACACCTTAATTTGGTACAGAGTATACATCGCCTGTAGGGTATAAAGTTACACTCTATGGGTGCAGTGTACACCCCTGTGGTCATAAAGTGTACACCCCTATGCGGGTACAGAGTCTACACCTTGGGTGGTAAATTAACACCCCAGTTAGGGGTACGAGCTAACCCCTCTTTAAGGTGTAATACACCCTATAGGGTGTTGGCTTATGCTATCAATGGTTTACACCTCTAGGGCGTGTAAAATTATTCCTTTATTTCTTAGTGTGTATGCATGACGTTCATGCCATTCTTGATTTTGCCACAATATGATAGGCGCGCCCATTGCATTTGCAAAGCAGGAAGGTACTTCCAGCCTGGCACAGCTTGTACGAATTTTTATTTTGTTCAAGATGCCCTTGACGAAGAAAAATAATAGTCGCATAGAGACACCACAAGAGGACGAGATTGTCTTCGTCAGCGTGGCACAAGATGCCCTTTGAAAACCCCGAAACAAAATTCGGCGAATAGAGACACCACAAGCAGGAGCCGAGATTGTTCTTCGTCAGCCTGCGAATTAAATTTCGTTACGCACCAGACTATGATTCGAATAATATTAGCGAATAGAGCACACAGCTGACGAATTTTTTTTGGTCAGAGCTTGAACGGTTTTTTTTTAGGGCAGTGTATGAATAACGTCTCTCCGAACTCGTGTCATCAGTCAGAGATAATTTTCATTGGCAGGAAAATATCAGACGTGGGCTCCTACAGTTCTGAATTCACTGACCCAAATTCGCGAAATTTGGCATTGGGCATAACGGGCCAGCTACACGTAACCAGCCAGTAACTACCCCGTATGACAGACAGGGGCATCAATCCATGTTTCGGGTGGGGGGGGGGGGAGGTCGGATCGCAAAAGCGAATAAAATGTCCAAAATTTTCGTCGTGCACTGCGAGACAAATTCTAGTACAGAATTTTGCGCGCTAAGCGCGGCGAAAAATTGGCAATTTTGTATGTTAGTTATTTTTATGCCATGTTTTATGGTTTGATCGTGTTTTCCAATGCTTTTTAAAGTGATAGGCTAACATTGTGGAGCTTCAATTTACAAAATTGTCAAATTTTGATATCTGAACTACATAGTAGTGTTTAAATGGACAAATAAACACCCTAGAATAAAACAGTTTGGAAAGTTACACTGCCAATGGCAAGTTATGCATGAATAAACAATTAAAACTCGGGGCGAGTTTAAATAGCCTAGGTGTAGTCTATGGGAGAAAATGGGCAGGTGAATCCGATCAACTTACGATTTTTCACTTTTTTAAAGCACTAAATAATCATTTTGAAATACAATTTTTCAGGGCGTCATTTTTAGACCTTATCAAAGACAATGGTAGCATGGGGAATCACGTAGCTCAGATTTTTTTAACTGTGGTAAATGTTAGCCAATACCTTTAAAACATATATTTGCATTGCATAGTATGAATTTTTTCAAGTTGCCATGGGGGGGATCGATATGTTTACCCCCCCCCCCCCAATATTTTCATTGGTGGTGCGATCGCCCCTATACTCCCCCAGGATCGACGCCTCTGATGTCAGGCGTGATACGTATATAGCTGCGAAAGGTCGGTTCACTCTTACTTGCAAAGCTCCATATGATAATTTACATTTGGTTGTTAGGTACTTTGTTATATGTGAAATTAGATATAAGATTTTCAATTCAATGTCAATTTCAATTTCAATTTATTTGTCATATTTATCAAAATACTGATATGTGGTTTGCTAAGATTAAAACACACGTGTTATCAATTTCGCACTGTAATTTTATGTGTATGATACATCACTACTAGTGCATCAATATACGTTTCAATCCGTAAAATAATTTACATGATTGTAAGGTACATTAATACTGCATTTTGAATAAGATATTTGATATGTGGTTGCTATATAGATCGAAACATTATTCTAATCAGGTTTGAATTCTAATTCTGTGTGTGTGATACATCAGCTACTTTTGCATCTGTAGGTATGAATACTTAGAACAATTTAGATTTTGTTGTTATGTATATTTAAATGAAGGTGAAGTTGGTGTTTTATAGTCTCGTATCAGCGCCTTTAAGGCACTGTCTCATGACTTTACTCTCCCTGATTTTCGGACTATATTACGCCTGCTTTAATCAAACAGTAGAAATGCGATATGATATAGATCAAAACATTCTGGTAATCAAGTTTTGCATTGTATTTTTTATGATACACCAGTTACTAGTGCACCAAGTAAATCCACAAACCGTATAATATTTTACATTATATTGTGAATTAATACTGCATTTTAAAATCAATATTGGACGAGCAGTTTGCTATAGATGGCAGTGTTATTGTAATAAACTCTGCATTGTGATTTCATTTATGTGATACATCAGCTACTAGTGCATCAATGCTAAATCCGTAAATTAACATATTTTTCTCATTCTTTTGTACGTTTTGAATATAAGATATTTTATTCTGCTTAACATAATAATGATATATAATACCGTCTTATTTACCCGAGGTAGCCATTTCAGCCAAATAGGCTGCTCTTCGACTTGGCCCTATATAACATAAATGGAATCAGACAATTTGAAACGAACTCAACAATCTATAAAACAACATTGTGCAATCTTTGATCAAGATAGCAATATTTTTGTATGAGGAATCAACGACAACAAAAAGGAACAAAAACGAAAATCAATAATATCTCGAGGGTGACATTCTCTTTACGTGACGAAAGAACTTTCGTCATTTTAGGTCAAGGGGAGGGGGCACTGTCATTACAAGGTGTACACCATGCGCGTGTGAAAAAAAAAAACGAGGAAAAAGGGTTGTTTTTCATGGTCGGGCGATATACACGCGTACATTGAATAGGGTATCACAATCGCCAAAATCAGATAAAAAGGGTATACTTTTAACGGAATGCTTACTTGAAAAGAGTATCTTTTCAGACTTGAATACTCATTTAGGGTATTTTAAGATCGACATATAATTACACCTTGAAATTACAGTGCCCCCCCCCCCCGTGGGGAGGGGGCGTGTACATATGTTTATGTAGAATATTTCTCTCATTTTAATGTTGTGGATCTTATCCAGTTTGCTGTTTCCTAGTTTCCGTCAAAGACAAGGCATCTAAACAAAAGTAATGTGTATTAGTAGTCTTTCTTGACCGCCCAAGTCTTAACACCATTCATAAATATTGGCATGACCAGGGTCTAATACATTGAATCTGTGTGCTGTCGGTGGTATCTTTGGCAGTCCATAATTAGTCTTTAAAATGCTGCCATTAGTTCTCTTTTTGCAATTTGATACCATTTGGACTTGTCCACTGTTAGCAATATTGTGCTCCTTAAGTATACAATGATTTCCGCTTGTCAGTCTCATTGCTGTGGAACTTCCAAATATTAGTGTTGCATCCTTACCTTTTGTTATAGCCTTCAAATATTAGTTGTTTAAAAGCAAACCTTCATACTTACCAGTTCGTTCTGAAATGAGTTCGATGAAATCCTTGAAGTTTTCGGCTTCTAGGCCCGGCATGATGGCACTATGTTACATGAACAACATTTAAATAAAAGTGTTTGTATACAAACCTAAATACAGAATTTGTAAAAATACTGATGCCATTGTGTCACTACGTATTCTTTGGGCTTATTTTACAAATATGTACTGATACGACAGTCTCTGGTTGAAACTATGACGAGCCCGAGATTACGTGGACTGTATTATCTTTCCCGAGGGGCGCAGCCCTCCGAAAAATAGTTAACAATCATCGCAACCGAAGGCGTAGTTTCAAACAGAGACTCTCAGGACAAGACATATTTGTTTTATATCCGTCATTGAATTAACTGGGAAATTACACAAAGTGAAAAAAGGTAAAGGAAATTTACCTACGGTACCCCTACGAATACGTGTGTGTTGCACGACATACATGTGCGCGATATTTTTATTTGTGGTACGGATAGGGATACAATTCCATAAACGTATACTATAGTTAGTTGAGTACCAAATTTCATAAAGCTATTAAACATTATATCCCTCATTGTAAGTTTCTTGAATTCTGGTTGGTCAAAAGTATGTCACATGACGAAAAATAAACACACTATTCTGTGAGTGTGGGAGACAATCGTTCTGAAAGTACTATAGTAGTCGAAGAGTACAATGGTAAAGAACTATTGTACTCTCGACAGCGGGATCGCGATTTGAGCTTAACTCAAAAGCTGAATGAATCGTGTGTACAAACACATGTATGGTAGGCCCTACGCTATTTTTTTTCAGTGCGTGTGAAAGACATTATGGCGTGCTACGCCCGTATGGAAGTTTGGCAAAGTTTAAGATTAACACTGGGTTAAGTTCGTCAAATTTGAGTTAGGATTATAGTTAAAATAAGAATGAGGATTAAATTAGTGTTTTGTCGGTTTATGAAATTGGTACTCGACTATTTATAGTAAACGTTAATGGAACTGTATCCCTATCCGTACCGCAAGTAAAAATATCGCGCACCTGTATGCCGTACGACGCACACTAACTCGTAGGGGTTACCGTGAGTACACTTCACTTTCCTTTTTTTTCCTTTGTGTAATTTCCCTGTTAATTCGATGACGGATGTAAAGCAAATATATACTATCCTGAGAGTCTTTGTTGGAAACTATGACGCCCTCGGTTACGTTGACTGTTAACTATTTTTCTGAGGGGCTGCGCCCCTCGGGAAAGATAATACAGTCCACGCAACCTCGGGCTCGTCATAGTTTCAACCACAGAGACTGTCGTATCAGTACATATTTGTAATATAAGCCTTAAGAATACGTAGTGACACAATGGCATCAGCATATTTCACAAATTCTGTATTTAGGTTTGTATGCAAACACTTTTGTTTAAATGTTGTTCATGTTACATAGTGCCATCATGCCGGGTCTCGAAGGCAAAAACTTCAAGAATTTCATCGCACTCATCTTAAAACGAACTGGTAAGTATGAAGGTTTGCTTTTAAACAACTAAATATTTGAAAAAAAAATAGTACAGTCCACGTAACCTCGGGTTCGTAATAGTTTCAACCAGAGACTCTTGTATCAGTATATATTTGTATACTAATTTAATCTTCATTAATATTTTAACTATAATCCCAACTCAAACTTGACGAACTTAACCCAGTGTTAATCTTAAACTTTGCTAGACTTCCATACGGGTGTAGCACGATATAATGTCTTTCACGCGCAAGGAAAAAAATTGCGTACAGTACATGTGCTTGTACACACGATTTATCCATTTTTTTAAATTTAAGCTCAACTCGCTAACCCGCTGTCTGGCGCCCTCTATTGCTGAAATTGCTATGTACTATCCCATGTTTTGATGTAATATCCCATGCTTATGGAACTACTATCCCATGCATTGGTGTACTATCCTACTTCTATCAAAGTACTATCCCATGGTTGTAAAGTACTCTCTCCCAGACGCACAGAATAGTGTGTATATTTCTGAACACGTGACATACTTTTGACCAACCAGAATTCAAGAAAACTTACAATGAGGTATATAATATCTAATAAATGCCATCTCAAATTCTTTACAAGTAACCTGAAAAGGACCAAGGATGAAATACAGTCCTGGATAAAAGTTTGGAATATGGTTATTTCTTTACGTAGCCCTGTTTTAAAGTGCACATTTCTTACAAATAATGATCAATTACTCATGAAGAACATTACTGAGTTCAAATAAGCTTCACTCAGGGGCGGCGCTGGAGTGAAATTTTAGGAGGGGCAAAATCCGAAGAGGAAAATTTTGCCTGCCGAACAAATTGTTTCACTGGCCAAAATGCAAGCCCAACAGCGTCCGACAAGCGGGGGGCAGGGGGCTGACGACGACAAAAAGCTTTGCTTGCCCGCCATTTTTTTATTACCAAAATCAACAAAATTAGGGGGAGGGCGATATTTAAACCCCCCGTAAATTCCCGTCATTTCGATAATAAATAGGGGTGGCCGCCCCCTGAGCCCCATGTGGCACCGCCCCTGTCTCTACTTCAGGACAAGAAACCTTTTCCTGATATGATTGAAATCTGCATTTGGTAGAAAAAATGTATTCCAAACTTTTGTCCATGACTGTATTTTGGGCCAGAGTCTATGGAGAATGTGTATTATAATTGGAATCCAAACGTCTCCAGTGGGTTAATTTAAGTTTGCCCCTTTTTTAATGAGGTGGAAAGGGGTGAATATATACACTATACACATTTCGATTATTCATATAAGCTTCCATACAACTACATGTGGATTCTCTGTAAAAACACTCCCAGTGAAATACAGGTGACGATCATAAGATCAAAGAAATTAACTTCGTTGTGGGTCCATGTGGAGAGTAGGTCTATTTTTTGGGGGGGTGGGGGGGGGTGGGGGTAATTTTCCTACCCGAAAATTGTCGTAGACTGTACTTGTCTCAGAGCCTTTTCGCTTGGTGGATTAATCGCAGTTGCACGCGTGATAAATTGCAATTGCAATTTACCCTAATTGCTGTATTTAAGTCATGTGAATACAAACTAGAAACCATAGCTTTTTAACGAATTAAGTTTCAGCAAAATAATTTGGCAGGAGTATTTCTACACTTATTGACTAATATCTGTGTGAAAAAGTGAATGATCCGTCAAGCCATGCATGAGTGAGCATGCATTAAATGTAAAAGATGTCACTTTTCATAAGTCACAGAAGTCATCTTTTAAACAAAAATAAGGTAAATAATGACACGTTTTGCTCTGTTCATAAAGTGTGCTCACTTAACCACGACATAGTTACAACCTCTTATGTTCGTACAACACGTAAAGATACATTTTGCTGAAAAATACCAGATTTCAATTTTTTTCAATAAACTTAATGGATTTTACAATTTCCAAATTGAGAAATATGGAAATCTTCAAATTGAGCTTATTGAAGCGTAAAATATGCGAAAGTGCCAGGGGAGGTGTAATGGGGTCAAACGATAGATGATTAACATAAATAGCGCTTAATCATTCACCAGAAACAACATTTCTCAAAATCCTGCATCATAAATTCCCCAAAATGACCCTTGTGACTTTTGAAAAGTGACATTTTTGCCTTTAATGCATGCTCACTCATGCATGGCTTGAGGAATTATTCACATTTTTACACAGATGTTAGTCAATATGTGTAGAAATACTCCTACCAAATCATTTTGCTAAAACTCATTTCGTTAAAAAGTCTTAAAAAGTTCAGTAACTTAATATGATTTTTCATTAACATCTGCATGGTCCATCCAGGTGCATGATGACTATCAGAAACATGACAGCAGTACATTCCTCTTCTCTAGATTGCGTTGACAACGAAGACTTTTGACTGTGCGAACTTTCGGTGTGTCTAATCACCACAACGCATATCAATTTCTAAGCGATCTTTACTTTCTTCATGGTCTACAGTTTTTCAACACAATGGTAAACTGGACTAAAACCGTCGATTTTGGCACAGTTTTTGCCATTGTAGCAAATCTACAAGCTTTATAGATAGACACGAGATTTATGATAAATCAAAGGTTTCTCTTTAAGTCAGATCAAAATATCTTACCGAAGTCAATGTTTATGACCCGCGAATTCAGTCTACAAGACTTCCCTTTTGGTAATTTTGTAAAAAGATAAATAAAAAAATCTTCGTGGAAGATCCCCTCCCTTCACAATTTTCTGCTTTGCCGCTTCATAAATAAAAGTTGCGCCATCTATAAATATTTGACGATAGTGTGTGTAGAGGGAAGTCTGAGGATTCTAAGCATGTAGAAATCAAATTTTATTGGCTAGGAGAAGGTCGCGGAATTGGCAAAAACTAAACACATACAGCATTTTCTGTCGCGTCCCAGTCTGCACGCATTCATTATATTATGCGTTCGAGTCTGTGTGTGAACAATGACAGCCAATCCGTCGCTTCCTCCAATTCACAGGGACGTCGTGAGAGCAGTGACGCATGAACTGTGCGTACCTCGGATTTCTCTGCGCAAAAGGAGCATTTCTATTGTAAGAAATTGATATGATGCAACTATGTTTGCATTCAATTTGCCACCATGTGCAAACAGTAATAGGTACTAATTGTTGTGGGGGGGGGGGGCAGTGGAAATTTTAGTCAGAATTTTAAAATAATCATATATTTGCTTGAATGCCACTTAGAATATAGGAATGTTACTTTTCAGAATTATCTCTCT
>JZLH01S0263947.1:16828-29680 GCA_001188425.1 Eucidaris tribuloides | reverse complement strand
TTATTTTTTCTATTTTTTAAGTAATTAATTATGTAAATAAGTGCATGAAATTATGTCTTCGCCCATAACTCACTTACAATAGCTAGTAGAATACTGATTTTTGGTGAAAATGGGCAAGTAAACATTTGATGTAAAATAAAGAAAAAAAAATGCTGCCAAAAGTGAACAAAATATTTTGTGAAATACTGTAAATTCATACTTAATACTGAATTTCAATACTAAATTTTAAGTATCAATGTTCTGTTTATTGTACTCAATTTACTGTGTTTGGTTTGGAAGCTCAAGTGTAAAACATCATCTGTGTGTTAATTGTCACAATTTACATGTTAGCTGGTCAAGCAAACTTATGCAGAATTGTGGTAAAAGTTTATGAAGTCCTCTTTAAATTCATTAATCACATCTTTTGCAAACCCCCAGTTAAAAAGAAACTTCCAATGCCATAAAAAGAGCCTCAGTGGTCAAAATTAGTGAGAAATAGTGAGAAATGTTATTATTTGTTATTTTTGGGTAAGTGAATTTTTCTTTTGGGCAAGTAAAAATCTGATTGGGATAATTTCACTTGCCCAAAAGGCAAGTCAATTGAAAAGTTAGCGTGGAGCTCAGCAGAACGGTGTCTGATTTTGTTTAACTCTTAACGTGCCGAAGTCGCAAATATGCACCACACAACACACACAAACTCCATAGAGCTGTAATTTCTCTGGCACGTTAAAGAGTTAACTTAAGTGCCTGATTGTTAAGCCACAACACTGATCCCCTGGTTAAAAAATATTTCAAACCTGGGATAAGAATCTCCAGTGATTGCTGGTGACAGTACAGCCAGCTCCAAAAAAAGATTCGTTCACGATACTCTCAATCACATTGTTGAGTTTAAGAGGGAAACCGGTACTCGCACGCAGACCATCGAGTCAAAATGGAGGACTGTCAAGCGCACTCTTCTGAGTAGCGGGAACAGTCAACTCTAGAATTGTTGGACTTGTACTTCTCAGAGTCCAGTTTTCGGCAAAGATATTTGATTGATGCAGCAAATCAATTCGTACAGTTAATCTTGCATTGCAGCTGTTATAAACCAAGCTTGCAAAAATAACCTGAAATTTAGGCGCGTTGTATTTGATTGCAGCCGACTCCAAAATCTCCATAAGTCTGATTTCGCCGATTTTTTTGTTGCCGTTGCCAATTACTATGCAGTAGTTGTATTCGTTGATATTCTTTAAGACTGAGCTTTTGTTGATTGCATAATTATCTAATTGGACTCCAGAAATTTTTTCTCTGTCATGGATTTTTACTATGCTTTTTAATAACATTTTTTTTTTAAGTTTACCAACTCAAGAATACTTTTTTTTTTCACTGATGGACAATTTGTTAGGTGGAATTTTGAATTGTTGATTATTATTGATGAGGAATATCCTCAATAGACTGGTTTACTAATATCTTCAAATTTTATGCATACCTCTGTAACAAAGTTAGCCCCTAACAACCTGAGAGTTTGCCAAGGCTTGCCAGACATAGTAACAGCTAATGTCGGATTCCAATTATTGAAACATATTCATTATAAACAAATACCAGGCCCCCACGGAAGGAACATCCATAGATTTGAATACATTAGTAAACCAGTCCATTGTATGACAATATGCTGCAATTTACAAAAAAAAAATACCATCTTTATGATCAGGAAAAATGCTGCCAAATTTCAGTGAGCGATAAGGAACTTATCCATTTCTTGCTTTGAAAATGTTGTTCTTGGATGTATTGTTTTTCTGAATTTCAAAAAAGTGGGGGGAGTATTTGATTAATGTAAAACATGTAAAAATGATATTTGAAGTTTATTCTAAATTTTGTATAAATGTAATAATTTATATGTTATTAAAATTTATGAACTGTTGATATACAGACATGTCTGTAAAACCATAAAGTTTAGCTTTTGGTCTGTGTTACTGTCTGTGTTGTTTGTGATTTGTATGTATGTATGTATGTATGTATGTACATGTATGTATGTGTGAATATGTTTGTATGTAATGCATATTTATGTGTGCATGAACCTTGAATGTGCCTGAACATATGTGTGTTTTTGTCTGCGTGAATGTGCGTGTGTGTGTACACATGCCTGCACATGTGAGACACAGGATGTCAGACATCCTTGAGTGATTGTTAATCTAATCGTTTTTTTTATGCCTCCGCCCCGTAAGGGAGCCGGAGGCATTATGTTTTCGGGTTGTCCGTCCGTACGTCCGTGCGTCCACACTTTCTTGTGAACAAGATTACTGAAGTACCGCTGGAGGGATTTTGATGATACTTGGACCAAGGGTAGACCACTAGGCAAGGATGAATTGATTAGATTTTGGGACAAATCCGTCCAGGGTCAAAGGTTAAAGGTCAATGAACTTTGTCCTAAAATGCCATTTTCTGCCTATTCCAGTTAGGAGTGCTCACTGTTGATATAATTTGGTGGTTAGGTTAAAAAACAAAAGACAAATATTTTGGTAGAGTCACAGGGGTCCAAGGTCAAGGGTCAAAGGTCAATGAACTTTATCCTAAACTTCCATTTTCTGCTAATACAATGTAAGTTCCAGTAAGGAGTGTTCACTGTTGAATTTGGTGGTTAGGTTCAAAACAAAAGACAAATATTTTGGTAGAGTCACAGGGGTCAAAGTTCAAGTCAAGTGTCAAAGGTCAATGAACTTTGTCCCAAAATGCTATTTTCTGCCTATAAGTTTCAGTAGAGTGCTCACTGTTGATGTATTTGGCGGTTAGGTTCAAAACAAAAGACAAATATTTTTGGAGAGTCACAGGAGTCAACGTTCAGGGTCAAGGTCAAAGGTCAATGAACTTTGTGTCAACCTATAACTTTGGTTAGGAGTGCTGACTGTTGATATAATTAGGTTGTTAGGTCGCTAATAGTGGGTGCACAGGCGGAGGCATACCCATCGATGCGTGCAGTCGAACTTTTCTAGTTTTATTTTTATTGCTTCAGAATTGTCCAGAATCCTTGCCCCACTGAATATTGCATTAAGACTACCTATAAAACAAGCAGCATAGGGGTGGGTGTGTTTGGTTTGTGTGTGTGTATCCAATTTGATAAATTTGCGTCTGCTCTGATATCTTGACATATTCACTCTATTTTGATTTCCGATTATTCGGGTAGGTGAGGGCTTCCAAACTCAACCACACAAATTTGGGGATTCATCAATTGTTACTTTATGCAAATTTATTTTTTAAAAATTAGAAAATTTTACCGCTTTATTCACAGCAGATGTTGATTCTTTGTTTGTCTGATAAGGCATTGTTGGAGCTTCAAAAGTTATACACAGAATTTGTGGAATTCACTAATTATGCAATATATATAAAAAAAATTCACAAATAGTTTTTCAATGCAAAACATACAATATTTGTAGTAGCGTACTTTCATCTCAAACCAAAGTACCTAAAGGGGGGGGGGGGGGGTACTTCGAGAGTTTCAAATTCTTACAATGGATGTGAAAGCTACTTGAATCAGGTACTTTCCTGAAAGTTGACCAAAAAATTTGTTTTAAGCCAGACCATTCAGAAATTAGTACCATCCCAGAGACTTTCCCGTGTGGTGCGGACATGTACTCTTTGTATAATCATGCATGGAATCATTTAGTGAATTCATGCACTTGTTAAATAATGAATCTAGTGGTCATATGTCCAATATTTGGGCACTTTCTACACTACCCATAGTTTGAGAGCAACTCCCCCTACCTGTACTTGTAATATACTAGGTGTTAAAAAAAGATTGGTTAATTTTGATATGTAATAACACAAAAACTATACACCAGATAATACTGGCATGAGATTGAGTTATAGCCGAAGAGTGAACATTTTTGTGGGAGGTGGTTTCAGTACGATATCAATACTCAGTTTTATGAAATTTACGCTTATTTAAAAAGTTCAGATTTTGCTCAAAATCCAACTCCCTGTACAAAATTTGAAACTGTACAGAAATCAAATGGTGTGTGTGAGAGTGTGTGTACAGTCCCTACACAACAGAAATAGACAATGGCTGTGGATAGTGAATAGAGTCTAGCAGTCGCCAGGCTACTTATAAATATTAATAAAGCATTTATCTTCCTTGGACGGAGTCTGTGAGAGACTGCATACCAAAGTCTCCAATGTGCAGTCTCTGGCAGCCATTGTCTATTTCTATTGTGTGGGGACTGAACACACCCTCCCACACACACCATTTGATTTCTGTACAGTTTCAAATTTTGTACAGGGAGTTGGATTTTGAGCAAAATCTGAACTCTAACTTTTTAATAAGCATGAATTTCATAAAACTGAGTATTGATATCCACCACCCACAAAGATGTTCACTCTTCAGCTATAACTCAATCTCATACCAGTATTATCCGGTGTATAGTTTTGTGTTATTACATATCAAAATTAACCAATCTTTTTTTTTAACACCTAGTACTTATAGATTTGGAAAATGACCTTAAATTAGCGAATTTTGTCAGACAATTTGGTTTTTAACTTGTTGCCTCCAAGATTCTGTAATTCGTAACGAGTTAACACATGGTATATCTTCTTCCTGTAGGCTATGCATTAATCTACAAATTTAAAGAAAATCATGGGAACCCCTGCAGTAAGGGTTTTTTGTCTGACACAAGCTTCCATATCTACACCCACGTCATTAATTTGAATCATATGAAATCTGATCATAGCTTACTCCACAAGATTTTTAAGGACAAACCATTGCCATGGCAACACAAAACCATATGCATCTACATTTTGTATGATATGAATAAGTTTATTTAATGGCTCAAAATCAGGAAGTAGTTTGCCTCACAAGATTTTTGCAGTCGATCAGCTTGGAACATACTGACCTCCTTTATACTCCCTTCATAATTCATTTAGTTAATGACACTATATAACACTGTGGAAGACCCATTTAAAAAATTGTCAAACTTTGCTATCTGACATATCTGACAGTGTTTGAATGGACAAATAAACACCCTAGAACACAAAAGTTTGGACAGTTATGCTGTCACTAGTACAATATGTGCAGATACAAATTGGCACATTAATTTTATATCGGGCGATAGGAAACTCTGCAACACAGCAGTCTATGGAGAAAAGCTGGAATGGTCTCTCAATGATTTTCACTTTTTTAAAGCACTTAATGATTGTTTTACACGGCAATTTTTTCAGGGCTTCATTTTTAGACTGTATCAAAGATACTAGTAGCATGGGGAATCATGTAGCTCAGATTTTTTAAACTGGAAACATTGTTATACAGTGCCTTTAAATTATTAGGGCCACTGCACACTACACAATCGGTCTGTGATATGATTTCAGAAGAAAATGGAACAGTGTTTGATATAAACATTTCAAGACATCACAATTTGTTTATTAGGGTTCTGAATAGTCATGCATGTAGCTAATTGAAAATATGGCCCCTATCAAGCTCTCTAGTCGGAGATAAAATGAAATTAGCTCCGAATCGTAGTGACATCAAAGAAGTCCTACGATTGTTTACGACATGAAAATAATTTGGCCCCGACTCTGGGTTCAAGGCTGACGGAGCACCAAAGTCCCATTTTAAGTATTCATATTATTGTTCAGAACCCAAATCAAAGTTTTATTTGTTGAAATGCCCATATTAAATGTTACTGCTATTAATTGCCAAAATCGGATCAAAGCCGATCGTGTAGTGCGTATTATGTATCAATTATGTACTGACAAACATATACCACACCCACACCCGCACCCACATCTTTGCCTCCAAATGCTTCTCATTCATTTCAGCCCCATGCCACACCCACACACCAAGGCTGGCACTAGAAGGGGAAAAACCCCCTACCCATAGGGATTTTAGCCAACCGTAGATAGTTGAGGATACCTTCGGGGAAAATTGCCTTCCCTCGGGGAAGTAGGGGGTTTTGACAATTTTCAGAAATACAGTCAACTCTGCCTAAGTCGAATTTGTTGGGACTGAAGAAAATGCTTAGACTTAGACAAAATTCGATTTATAAGGGGTCAAAAACAACAGAAAATAAAGGAATGGGACCCAGTAAAGACCTTCGAATTAGGCGATTTTCGACTTATGTGACTTCGACTTATGCAGAGTTGACTGTACTCTTAAATCCCCAAGGATTTCAAAGAATTCCCATATATTCGTCCGTTGTCCATCTCCGGCGTAGAAACGTGACCTCTCTCTTGCATTTACCAAGGTTATTTTGTAGGAGTAAAACGTACCTTCAGAGGGAAAAGTGTTTTTTTTGTAGGGGAAAACATTGCTTCATAGGGGGAAATTGGGGTCTTGGGCATAGAAGAAAATACGCGTGTGGCGAAGGGGGAAATCAAATGTTGAGTGTATCCCTGCCACACACACTCCTGATTGAAATTTACACACATGAGAATCTGAAATAAACACACATGACAAAAGTATTTCCAGTGATGCCAACCACAGAATGTTATTTTTTTTTAAATTCAGTATCTGAATATTAAGCATATAGTGATCAATTTCCAGTGTTTCATAGATAATAAACAATAGACTTTATCAAAATTATTGCACCCAAAATTAAACGTTCGGTTCTCAGAAATTTGTACAGCCTCGGTTCAAACTCACAGTAAAGTAGAAAAAATTGTCCAAATGTACATATGCATAAAAAAGCAGTATATTACCTGCATCATCGCCTGTGGCTGTACTATTTCAGAAATGTTACTCGGCAATGTCAGGATGAAAATTGTGGTGATTAATAGCCCATCTATAAATTTGAGATAGGGTGTGGGGTAAGGTCAAAACGCATGACATCCAATTTTTTTTTAATAATGCCACAAGTTAAGAATTGCATGTGATCTTAATACAAAAAATATACTTCTGTCATTCAAATTTCATTTGATCTCCAAGTTATAATTGCCCCCCCCCTTCCTTCCGGTTTTGTACTGTGTTTGTCATAGTTACTCTAGAGAGAAGATTATTTGCACTGCATTGGTACAATATACATGTTTAAAATATAATTTATATAATACAAAACAGTAAACACAAAAAAGTATTTTCAAACGTGAAGAACCCAATACTATTTTCTGTACTAACAAATATTCAAACTATATTCATGCATATGAACAAAAATGATGTTTTGAGTATGATTTCATGATTTGCTATTAACATTTAGAAACATGTGATCTCCAACATATTTGTGTTTTCATAAATTTAAATTTATGCTATAGAGAATATTTAACGTTATCAAATTGATTGGAAAAAAAATGTCTTGAATTATAGTCAAAAGAATTGTATTTATACATATATTCAGTGATATTTTTTGGAAGTGATTTTCTTTTGCACACAGATTTTAAGAATACTATCTAAACACTACACAAAAAGTAAGTTCCCCCTTGTTCAAAATACCATAAACTTTTTAATGAAATAAGTTTTAGGCAAAATAACTTGGCAGGAATATTTCCACACTCCTTTACTAACCTCTGTGTGAAAATAAGATTAATCCGTCAAGCCATGCATGAGTGAGCATGAATTAAAGGCAAAAATGTCACTTTTCAAAAGTCACAGGAGTCATCTCTTATGCCAAAATAATGGTAAGTAATGGTATTTTTTGCTTTATTTAATAAAGTGTGCTCACTGAACCCTGACATGGTTACAACCTCTTTTATCCATACGTGTAAAGATACACTTTGCTGAAAAATATCGGATTACAATTTTTTCAATAAACTTAATAGATTTTACAATTTCAAAATTGAGGATGGATGGAAATTGTTAAATTGAGCTCACTGAAGCGTAAATATGCGAAAAGTGCCAAAAGAATTGCTAGGGGGTCAAACGATAGCTGATTAACATAAATAGCAACTTAATCATTCAACAGAAACAGAATTTGTCAAAATCCTGCATCACAAATCCCTCAATATGACTTTTGTGACTTTTGAAAAGTGACATTTTTGCCTTTATTACATGCTCACTCATGCATGACTTGACGGATCAATCACATTTTCACACAGAAGTTAGTCAATGAGTGCACAAACACTCCTGCCAAATTATTCTGCTCAAAATCATTTCGTTAAAAAGAACTTATTTTTTGTGTAGTGTTTCGATGGCCAAAACCAATTTTGCAGTAATTCTGAAATCAGAAATGAATAATTTATTATTCTACAATAACTGATGGTGCACCTCGCAATTTATTTACAAAATGCCACGATCTAGTTAAAAGTATAGCAGTTCTAAATATATATGATAGAAAAGCATGTTGTATGAAATAAACAAACCAAGAATAATGTACAATTGTTATAAAAACAGCAAGGGCAAAAACTGAAATAAAATCAGCAAAAGAGAGATAACTAAATGTTAATGAAGCTTGCATTTGTGCAATTCATGTAATTGAAAAATATTTGTCTTTTTATATAATACTGTTGGCACCACATTTTTTTTTTGTTCTCATGAAATTTTTTGTATGCAGTAAACCCTCACCGAAGTGACACAAATACAACAAATATGAAGTGCTCTTTAAACTCATTAACATCATATTTCAAAGAAAATGAAAACACACAGATGTCCAATTTAAGACTATCAGAAGTACGAGACTAAATCCAAAAAGTAGAAAAGAGATAGTACATAGACCCATACAGTACCTACACACTACATATGACTGAAAACACTCTATCGCCTAGTACTATCTATCGTCAATTTAAACAATTTATACAAAATCATCCATGTGGGATTTAATTGAACTGTCAGATGCTATAAGACACTTCTGGTAGAGAACATGTTTGGCAATTATGGCCATTAATATCTTAAATTCTAAACAGATTTGTCTTTCTGCAGAATAGAATTGTAGGCGAAGGCAGCGGTGAACCGATATTCTCAACAACAAAACAAGAAATGCTCTATAAATATAACACGACATCAGTCAAAACTTAAATATGAACAATCAAGTTCTTTCGCCCGATAAATCTCAGAATATTCTACAAAAATAATCACAAATACACATCCTTGATCATTTCTTATGTATTAAAAGACATCTTTGAATAGAACAATTACAACACTTTTGGTAAAACTTTTTTTTTTTACTTTTTCCTTTTTTTCAATTTTGACGCTGTGACGAATATCGAGCTACAATTTTGCCACAATATTTATTACAAAATAATTTCCATAATTCCAATAAAGATTTGACACACAAAGTAAGGTGCAAAAAACATACAAGTGCTCTAGAAAGTTCCGATAGTCATGGTCGTTAGGCAGTCCTAAGTCAGAGGTCCATCAATATCTGTCCTGCATATTAATTTTACTTAATCGGTCATAATATTTTGACGCAAAAACTTAAAATATAATCAAAGGTCGCCTTTACAAATTGCTCAAAACAGACATAGATCGTCTTACATTGTTCAAAACCTTAAATACTTAATAACAGGTCAATTCAATTACTCAAATCTTCATTTGATTGGTCAAAAAAATTGAAATAAAACAAATTACAAGTCAAAGAATCAACATTGCATTTTTTAAAAAGGGGTATTTTTACTAACAATTTAGAAATTAAATAGTTTGAGGCTAGCCACTGCTTGCTTTACTTAACTATTACTGATTAGAAATACTTCAAATCTAAAATTCTTCATTTCTTAAGACTCTTCTTGATGAAATTTCTTAATAACTTTTAAATTAATGCCAACCGCATCTCAATATAATACCTATAAAACAGCATCCTATTGTTACATATCTTTTAAAAGGGTTGGTTTGGAATTAATTGCAACTTTCTACACATTTAATAATACATATAGTCAATGACAAATTCAAATACAAGTCTAAACGCTTTTCTCGCAAAACACAAATGTGTTTCTCCTATGCCAACAATTTAATAATCTGAGCAAGGTGTATTTAAAGAAGTTGCATTCAAATTAGAATTTAGGCCTTGATTGGTCAACTTCAGGTTAAAAAATGTCAGAATTTACAACAAAAGGCCAAGACATTTATAGAAATTCAATATCAAAAATATAAGACCACATCAGGCTGATACACTCCTTTAGATTAGTACAATTAGTAACTTTGAATCAAGATGTTGAAAAGTAATTTCATTTTATAAATGAGCTGGTCTAGAGTTTTTTGTATTGCTTTATTGCTAAGTTTAGAAGTTTTTGTTGAATAGCATGGTGTAATTTATCATTACCGGTATACATTCTCTGCCGACATGTAATTTCAGACCTATGCCCCTGCTTTCATTTTCTCAGAGAAGAAATACAATGTACCATGGATTCTCTTCATAGCTCGCTCATTAATAGTTAAAAACATCCAGCCATACAACTAGTTTCAATGTTATCTTATATATCTTTCCTATCTTCCAAAGTTCTTAATCCTCACACTAACAGAATAAGTCATTCTATAAAAATTTCTAAGCTCATCTCCAATCTTTTTTTTCCAATTCCTCTTTTAAAAAACATTTTGCTAAGAATCAAATTGACATTTTTCCAGGTGAACAGCCTCGCAAATTTCAGTTACACCTTCAGAACATTGACTAATATACCATCATACTTCCCCTTCAGATGTAACATAGCACAAACAAAATACAATCACACATACATACACCCACACATACACATAACCACACCCACACACGCCTTATCCAGTACTGGAGTTTAGATTTTGATAGATTTTTATGAAAGACTCCAGCCTCCAGTTTTTCTAGCACTTAATTTATGATTTTAAGCATCATCTATGTCACTACCAGACTGATCTATATGTATAAATCTGTTATATAATCATCTGTGAATTAAATATCAACTGAATAAATTAATGTTCTGTCCAGACATTTCCACCCTCTGAGGGTATAATATACACATAACGACTCTCTGTGGCAAGTTTCCACTTGCAGTGGATGTACAATTTGTTTTAAACATGCATTTTATGTGACATCTTAGCACAAAAGAATTGCTTATTTAATACTGCCCTCTCAGGTATAGGTATAGATATAGATATAGATATTTATATATTCTAATTTTTCTCCAATAAATTGAGTTGTACTGTTTACATTTATATTCCAGAAATAAACTTCCTCTTCGATAAATTAGTGTAGTTCACACTATTAATAACTAAAGGTTTGCACTCTAATTTTAATCATACACTCGGTCCTGAAATGTTATTTAGCAAGATTAGTAGATTTAGCACGGTAACCAGTGGATGTATCACTTGAATTATTGATTCTCCGCCGTTTACCCAACCAGCCTCTACATTTCACCCACTGCGTGATGCTGCAACATTTGAATCCCTACAATCGTGCACGGGGTTTCATTCAGCCTCTTTTGATCAGCGTTCTCGTTCCTATGCCCGCGGCCCAGAAATGACCCGATTCACAGATTTGTAGCGTAAAATCATTGGTTTTCGATTTGGTGTTGCGGCATGAGGGGTTTGTGATCGCACAGCTGGGCGAGGGAATGTTGCCAGAACCAACAGGAAACGACAGAAGTACTTGAAGCAGGACGGCTCGCGGAGAAGAAAGGCCCCGGCTGGGTGTAGCACAGACTACAGAGGGAGTCCTCCAGATATGGGTCGATTTGAAACCTGATGGGTGTAATTTGGTGATAAGAACAGAATGGTTGATTAGTTAGCTGATAGGAAAACAAAGTTACAGTTCATGGCAATTCAGATTAGAATACATTTAAAGGACAGTGGCATAACTGGGAAAGGTCAACAAGGTTTCAACAACCACAAATGAGTTGAAACATATTCCAATATATACATATAGGCTGAAATAGTAGTCTAATTGAATTATGACCCTGATAGAATTGAACCAACAGGAAAGTTACAACAAATTTGTCTATCACTCAGTATCTGTGAAATTTCACAGCAATACAATAAAGGTATTATAGTATCCTAAATCGATGATGACCTCCAATCAGAATTGTAGTGTGCAGGTCCCAGTCATGGGTACGGGTACAGGTCCGGAGCCAGAGTGAAGCATGGGTACAGCTGGTACGGTACAGAGCCATGGGTACGCGTATAGACCTGTGGTTTACGGGTACGGATATGCAGTCAGACTGAGCATGGATACGGGGTACGGATACGGGGCCATGGGTAGGGTACGGGTACCGGCACGCGACCATGGGTATGGGTACGGGTCCAGCATTTAATGTTATGGGTACGGTAACGGGTCCAGCATGTGACAAAAGTCATGGTACGGGTACGGATAAGAGACCACTGGTACAGATACAGGTACTATACAAGTCTGCCTCCAATATTGTCATTTTCTGCTACGATGAGCCTCACTCAGCAAACAGGAAAACAAAAGATCAATGGGAATAAAATTTTAATACAGTAATCAAACAAAATTACCGTATTCATTCTTCTCAAAAGTTCTCCTGCGTATGGCCCTCATTTGTAAACAATCAGTCCCTTGCCAGATTATTGAAAATTACCCAATCTGTTTTGGTAAATGTTTGAGTGAGTGTAAAGATGAATATTAAAATTCTATTTGGTAGAAACCAAATTTTGGCAAGGGTGAGGGGAGACAATTGCCCCCCTCTCAGGTAATCAAAATCAACCAATTTATTAAGGCTTAGGTTAAAGATGAGCATAAATTACCATAATTATTTATAATGGCCTTTTCCCCTCCCTGAGCAGCATATTAATGTACTTCTTCGTAAATTTTGTCGTCTTGATCTCCACAAAGGCAGCTGCTACCGCCTTCATGTAGCTTTCGAAAATTATTGAAGGTTACTCGACCAGAACCTGTTAATAACAAAGCAAAACAAATAAAGAGTTCAATAATGTTTGGATAACTCTTTTAAGTCTGTGGTACTTCTGTTGTCATGGGGATCATACACATCGAAAGGTTTTGATTAAAACTGGCTTCATCAAACTCAGTGGCTTCATGTGTACTATAACTGGATCCCTCCCCACAC
>JZLH01S0263903.1:1686-12192 GCA_001188425.1 Eucidaris tribuloides | reverse complement strand
TATAATCTTACGATATATTTTGTGTGTGTGTGAAATGCGTATTACGGGCAGCCATATTGGAACCTCCTCAATTGAATATACCGGTTCCTCTTTATTACGTAGACATTTCAGTGTAATTTACGGATAAACGAATATAGTTTCTAGGACTTGTGGATTAACCCTGCCATGTCCACAATGAATCCCGAATAGTAAGTATAAATTAAATGGCAAAAATCATCGTAGAAAATGACTTTTATTGTTGATGTCGGTGTTTTCCGATTTCTCCATTGATTTGCACACAATTCAGAAAATCCGAGATAGACAGTGGTGGCGCAGTGCAGAGGCGAGTTGGACTGAGGGCGATGGCTACAATACATGTCTAAGACGTGATCTACCCAGTGAACGTGATCTACCCAGTGACTGAATGTTCCAGACAGTGTTTACATTTTTATATGCATGTTATTTTGATGAGAGGGAAATCATGTGGGTGATTGTGAACGTGGTTGATGCCATGGACATGGTATTAGAGAAAACAAAGGCAGAACACGTCGCACAACATGATCATGAACAATAAATATGTGCACTGCCGGCTGCCATGACTGCACAGAGTCCAATAAATCTGACGGCTCATGGCGGAATCTTTCTTTCAACAAGTTTGATATTTTACTGCTTCTTTATTTTACCCTCAGATTTATTGGACTCGACATGAAATGAAAGTGTTGATGGTTCAATCTAACTGCACCAGCCTCCATGTATATAGTCGGGTGTCCCGCACCTCGCCATCCCAGGCCATAGTTAATGTTTTTTGCATATTTTGCACTCAGTACGTCATCCAAATTGTATGAAATTATACTCGCATAAAGAGAAGACTCCAACAGAATAAAAAGTTCAGTGATTGATGCGATTGCTTTCTAGCTATCGCCGTCAAACGCGAACGATGTCATTTTAGTGCGTTGGCATCAAGACCCGCACCTCGCCACCCCGCTCCGCCATAGACAATGCACGTTGAGGACGCGCACGGAGATTACACTGATCTCTATGTAAAAACATCAACGCATAGCTGTAACACGCGTTTCTGATAATTTTATGATTTTCGATCCAAAATTCCCTGTTCTGTTTAATTTTGCGTGGTTTGGGAATATTGTGGCAAGTGTTTAGCGTACTGCACACAGCCCAACGCGTATTGTTTAAGCGCGCTTCTATTCCATTTTACGCGGGGTGGTGGTATTAGGGCCCCTGGCGAGGTGCGGGTACCCTACTATATGCAAAGGCAATTAGCATGCTGGTTGTTAGACCGAAGGCTTCGACCTCTGTATCGCGTCTGTGGTCGTTTTTCAGTAGTCATCAGACGATCTTGAGACTTGACAGGTATTTTACATGTATCTATGGTACGTATACGTGCTATACAGAGGCCGAAAGCTATGCTGTTTCGTGTACACTGGACTTTCTACCTCAGAGTCGACGCAAAGTGTCAACTCCCGAACGGACGGAAAATGTCAGATTTTACACCATTCCTAACACTTACGAGAGTGAAAAAATCACTCCTACTACCCACCTCGGTCATGCCAATCCTGATTCCATCCTTATTTCGTCGTCAAAGTAGTTAAAACTGCGAAAAACTCGCCGAAAAGTGTTCCTCGGGTCTCGTATGCGATTTGTTCGCTGATGCCAAAGCTAATACGTAGCTATACGTAGCTAGTACATAGCTTTGGCATCAGCGAACAAATCGCGTACGAGACCCGAGGAACAATTTTTGGCGAGTTTTTCGCGGTTTTAACTATAGCATAAGCATAGCTTTCGGCCTCTGTATAGCGGGTATACCATGGAGACATGTAAAATACCTGTCAAGATCGTCTAATGACTACTGAAAAACGACCACGGACGCGATACAGAGGTCGAAGCCTTCGGTCTAGCTGGTTGTGTGCACTCACTGTGCAGACTGTGTGTTAGACCGAAGGCTTTGACCTGTATCGTGTCCGGTTGTTTTTCAGAGGTTTTAACTTTTATCGGACGATTTTAATGGACATTTTACAGGTACCTAGTATCTCCTTTACACAGGCCTAAAGCTACATTACGTAACCTCCATAACACTGGACTTTCGCCCTGCGGAGCTACGACAAAGTGATGATCCCCGAACAGACGGAAATTAATGACAGATTTTACACCATTTCTAACACAAATGAAAAGTGACTCCCACTAGCCCACCTCAGTCATACCTATTATATTCCATCCTTATTTCATCATCAGAATAGTTAAAACCGTGAAAAAATCACCGAAAAGTGTTCTTCTGGATCTCTGCAGTTCTCATACGTGATGCGTTCGCCGATGCGAAAGCTAGTACGTAGCTTTGGCATCGGGGAACAAATCGCTTTGAAGGGTATCTTTTCAGACTTGAATAGTTGTTAAGGGTATACTACTATACTGAGATCGAAGGATAATTACTTGTTTAGGGTCAATTTTCAAAGTCCATACATGCGCATGGTGTACATCTTCCAATGACAGTGGCCCCCCGCCGGAACTTCGCTGTGGTGCAGTTCCAAAGCATAGCATTTTGAGGTCTTCTGAAGTCTTAGCTCCAGTTCCAGAGACCCCCATTTTTCGCTCAAGCCAGTTCCAGAGCCCCGATTTTCGACTTTGGTGTGGCACATAGGTATCACATTCGTAAGTCCGACGTGACCCCCCCCCCCCCCCCCCCGTGTCCCTGCTTAACTTTTTTTAACTAGCCAGGCGGACAAGTTAACATTAAATTGTGGGTAGTCCTCCAGAATTCTGTGTAGCCCGCCCCCCCGCAAATTGAATATTTTTCATACTGTTTTGTGCAACATTAAAAAAAAATTTTGGTTAGCCATGTGGACTAGTAGATTTTGGCTAGTCCGCCATGATTTTTGCTAGCCATTGGCTAGCGGGCTACTGTTAACCGTGAACACTGCAAACATTTGCAAAGCATTCGGGTCGCATTGATTAATTGGTCCCCACATGTTGGCATGAGGTAACAATGCTAACAAGTAACATGGGATTGACTCCACACCCCCCCCCCCCAAGCAACATTATCAGTAGGGGCACTGGTCTGTAAACAAGGATTGTCCTGAAAAATGAAGATTGTCATCATAAACGAAGACAAACTGTCATGAATTGTGTCCTCATAACTGAGATTGTTTTTGTTTATGAGGACTTTTTTCACCTTGCCCTGGTTATAATGGTGACCTTCAAAGAAACACTATGCAGAGAAAGTTTGTCCAAAAAAAGGTGTAACATTAGGAGTTCATATTTTCGGAGGTAATGGTGAGTGAATTAGTTCCGATGTTTTGGTAAATAAAACACAGTTTCTTTACTTCAGGCATGAGCGTTTGATACGAACATCACAAACTTGAAACGTGCATTATTTGTTTATAAAGCACTGTGTGCATGTCATACTCCCTAGGGTGAATAAACTTGAACAGTTCAGTCAAAATTCAGATGAACTTACTCAAGAATGTATCTATGTACACAATGCATTAACAAGCAAGGAATGTTGTAGTCTAAGTTTTAGACTGTGCTCTTTTTTCATCCTAATCCTAATGCAGTATAGATACTTAGACTAGTAGGGTTAGAGTCTGGATAGTTAGACTAGCTTTCGCTACGCTCGGGATTGGGGTAAATTAGAGAGCAGTACGCTCAATATTGGGGTTAGTTAAAGAGCAGTCTATGACTTAGACTAGGAATGTTGGAAATAACTTATTTCAACCAGCTAGCTCGAACTAGCTTAATGCTATACAGGCAACATACATCTAGTAGTACACCAGTCTAGTCCAGCATAACCAGTTGGCAAAGTTGGGCAGTGATTTTTTACACCTCAAGCTGCATATATATTAGCATAGGCCTTCACCCCTGCAAACCTTAAAACTTGCCTACAAGTCTTGGTTTCCGTGGCATGGACTGCAGTTTGCTTGTGAAAAAACTAGTGTGAATTAAATCATTGTTTGGGACAGTGTAAATCGGGCATAGCAATCCTACATGCAGAGGGTGTAATGAAAGTATTGAATGAATAAAAGTAGGGAAATCCCCCATCCCAAATTTCTGAGAATTCTCTCAAGATATCAGAAAGGGACCCTTTTTCTAACTTTTGCAAATTCAGAAAATATAATGGACCAGTAATTGTATTGATTTTTAAGTGGGATCTTGGTCTTGTGTAAGGATTTCTTTGAAAAAGAAAGGCATTTGTGTGACACATCCCATGCCTCATTTCATGAGTACTGACAAGAGTACTGAATGTATCTTACTGTGGCTTTTGGCATGGGGTCAAGAGCATGTATTGAGCAGCATGATTTGCTATTCATCAAAATGGGATCCTGTGAATTTCTCATGGTAGAATTGTTAATCAAGGTGATAATTTAAATCGATCTAGATTCTAGGCACGTGATCATAAAGAGTAAGACACTTACAATTTCTGTGGAAATCATCTGACAATCATCTATATATGAAGAAAACTCCACACGTTATTAGAGGTAAAACACAATTAGGATTTGACTGATAGTACAGAAGAACTAAGTTGTGTGTAGCACCACATGTGCCAGCATGCTAATCGTGGCATGATCATCATGGTGACTGATTAGTGAAAGCCATGCAAGTTGTGTTCTACCAGGCCACTTCCAAGTAATGATATTATGAGAACTGGTCACTGGACAGTCTGCTCGTGGTGCCAATTCCTGCTCGAATCACATGCAGATAACTTCTGGATAGTATGATTAGAATGTGAGTCAATGAAATTTCAACAAAATAGACAAATCTGAAGACAAGAAATAGACATGGGTCTACTGATTGCTTTCACATCAATCACAATATATTAGATATCATCTAGCAGGTATGTATCAGCGATTTAGCATAATGCAAAAAACAAAAAACCAAAACCAAAACTAAAACATCATATATGCCCTGCACAGGGAAGTAAGTGTCCCTACAACAGAAGACCTGTTTGCAATGTATACACCTGTATATTCCTATACCTCTCACCCACAAATAAAGACTCTTGCTACTATGACATTAAGTGGAAGACAAAAAAATATTGAAAGTCATGAGAAAAAAAAAATGCTTCATGAGTCAAATTATCAGATTTGAAGCACCCAGGTAGGCCAGATAATCATATGTTCTGGATATCTGTGAATGGAGTTTGATTGCAATTTATACCAATGTATAACACCAGGTATAAATTGTAGGATTAAAATAGATTCAGATGAAGATCATACACATACAGAGTAAGATAAGATTTGTTTGTTTTCAAAAGGTCAAAAATAGTGTTTTGGTGAGTGGGTGTAAGTACACCTATTGGCTGTCTTCATTCTTGGTCAAATAGGAAATACAATTTCTTCAACCCTAAGCAACACCCAAACTGGAAATTATCCTGCTTGGACCCCCTGGCAAACTGGAGACTCTGACAGAGGACATCCCAGGGAAAAATTAAGGTTGATATCAATATTTTCCTTTTCTAGGTGGGAGAAAAGAAAAGAAAGTACAAGTAGAAGAAATAAAGCTTAAATGGGAGATCATATTACTGAAAGTGAGACAAATTGCAATGACATCAAGAGAATGGGAGATTCTGGGAATATGGCTCAATTCTGTAGATCTTCTGCCCAACATGGGAGGAATGAAGTCTTTGTTTATAGCAGGGATTCTCAATTAGTTTTGTTGAAGCTCCTCATTTGTTAAAACAAATCTGTACTGCTCGACTATCCAACACGCGTAGTGTGCGAAGCATCGCGGCATGCGGTCCAGTGGCCGCCTAAAAACACAGGCTAACATTGTGGAACTTCAAATTAAAAAAATGTCAAACTTTGCTATCTGAACTGCTAGTGTTTGAATGGACAAATAAACACACTAGAATACAAAAGTTTGTAAATTTATGCTGCCACTGGCAAGATATGAATGAATAAACAATTAGTACTTGGGGCGAGTACAAAATAGCCTAGATCTACACACAGTAAGTCTATGGGAGGAAATGGGTAGGTGAACCCGGTCAACTGACGATTTTCACTTTTTTAAAGCACTAAATAATCATTTTGAAATACAACTTGAACTTTTTCACGGCTTAATTTTGAGACCTCATCAAAGACACTGGTAGCATGGGGAATCATGTAGCTCAGATTTTTTAAACTGGAAACAATGTCATACAATGCCTTTAAAGGAAGAAGTAGCTGGCAATAAACAGGAATAAGTTAAGAAAAAATGACATTATTTTATGAGTATTGTGAGAATTATGGTACATGGTGATAAAGACAGCCTATATAAGGGGTACTGTGTGACACTCACCCTCAGCAATGCCCTATACAGAAAATTAGTTAATCTGTGTTAATTTTACGTCTTTGCACATTTCTTCCCTGGAAAAAACTTGTAGAAACTCAAACAGCTGCAGGGGGGAGGAGCTTATTGTATCCAAACAGTGCATGTAGTTACACGGGGCGACTAACACACACCGGGCGGCATGCAGTGGTCACGTATGGTCAGCTCCACGCCAGTGCACGTGTGATCTGATTGGTTGGCAAGAACTCAAAATCTTTCTTAACGTATGCCTGTTACTTGCTGGCTACAAGGCCTTTTATGTGGCCCAGAAAATGCTCCAATGAAAACAAAATACAAATTCAAACAAACTACTCAATTCATGAAAAAAGGGGAAAAACCCCAAACCAGTTTTGTTTTGTTTGTATTTTTTTAATAGCGGCTTTGATGCGCCACAAATGGCACGCGCGTTGCGTGCTGCTAATTGAAATCCGTGGGGTATAGAGTCTCAATTTTGTGATTTTAACCTGTTCACCACGAGATGAAAAAATCCCCATAGACTTTGTACAGGGCCCATCCGGTTCCCGTAGGCAACGGGTTAACTTTGTTCTTGACATTAGAGTGATAGACCTTCCACAGACCCCTTCGGGCAGGTAAAATTATGACTTTCAGATTTTTACTTGACCCAAAGAAAATATTATTGGCCTAAAAAAAAAAAATCAAAAATGATTATTTCTTTCTAATTTTAACTACTAAGGCCATTGTACAGCATTGGAAGTTTATTACCAGTATTTGAATTCTGAGGGTTGCAAAAAGTATAACTAATAAATTTAAAGAGTCATGAAATGTTACCTGCTGTATACACTGCCATCAGTGACACATGAAATACACGTAGAATAGGTATACTGTGTGTACTTGACAGACACACAACACGCAGTTGACGTTTTAAACTCCAGCTTCCGAACCAAATACAAAAAATAAAGCAAAATAAACAAGATGAAATTAAGTAAACTGGGCTCAAAATAATTTTTTTCTCAAGGGGGCTCTTTTGCCTAATTTGGCTACAATTTACATTGTGTCTGTGGAAATTTTTGAGGGCTCTTTTGACATTTTTGAGGGCTCTTTTTTGCATTATGGGGGAAAATTGCCCCGAGCCCCCGTGTATTTTGAGTGCTGTTGATAAAGTAAACACGAATTTCACACATACATGTATGTTGTTCATTTTTGGACTGTTTGCATGATCAAAATTTACTTGCCGATAGCTTTGCAAGTGTAAATGTTAACAGTTTGATCTTTTACTTGCCCAACATTAAATTTTACTCAGCACGAGGCAAGGAGGCAAGTGCTAGTGTCGAGCCCTTGGCAGTGGCCTAGGTGCCAATGGCAACCAGAAATTTCATTTGGTCACTAGAAATCATGCATTGCCACCAAAGAAAAAATAAGAGTTTACAACACACAAGCCTATAGATGGAAGAAGTCCGTCTGATGTGTTAATTTTGAATTTGGCCACCTGAAAGAAAAGCTAAGGGAGGGCCCTGCTTGGTATATGTCCATGATATACATTCAATGTGGCAATATTTTCAATGATTGCAATAGTTCATCAAGTTCAACTTGCCACATTGCATTTGCATGCCTGCACGGTCCTGTCTCGTACATTCCAGCATTGAAACTTCCTGAAACTAAAGTAATACTTGCACTGACTTGCAGATACAAGTGCACGTAAATTACATTTTAAGGTAGAAGTCAATATATGCTTTTACCTGTTGAAATTTGAAGAGAGGTGGGTTGCATAATTTCTTAAAAGTAAAACAGTATCCATCGCCAAATACATACAACAATTAGTGTTTGTGCTAGCAGCAGAGAAGAGCTTATCAATGGTTATTGTAATGACTCAACAATGCTGTGAAATTACTGGAGCATGCAGCATTGCACAAATACCTGAACTCGACATTTGTTGAAAATGCAAGTCAGATGTGACAGTGACACAAATCATACTGTAAAACATAATCCCACAACAAATACCCATCTAGACGTAGTTGAATTTTATTGCACGACAACCACCACTGTTCCCTCCTCCATCTCCTCCTCCTCCTTTTCCCTCCTCAACTACTACTCCTCTACTGCCTGCTACCACTCTCTATCACACTACTACTACTAACTACACTAACTACTACTAACTACTACTACTACTACTACTACTAACTACTACTAACTTCTACTTCTACTATTCTACTACTTCTACTACTAGCTACTGACTAGTAACTACTATACCTCCATCTACTAAAACGCAGTACGACCACTACTATTACACTACGACTACAGTGCTAATGTACAATGTACTGCCTGCCCAAATTTTTTTTTTCTTACCCTCCTCCATCTTTTCCTCCTCCTCTCCCCTCTTCATTCTCATCATCTCTTGCCTGTCTTGCTTCTGTTCTTGTTACTTTGTGTCTTCTTCTATTTCTTCTTCTTCTTCTCCTCCTTTTTCCTCTTCTTCTTTTTCCTCTTCCTATTCCTGTTTCTCTTCTTCCTCCTTATACACCTATTAATTGTAAGACGCACCCCTCGACCCCCGGGAATGGTGCGTCACTTGTCAAACGTGAGTCGGATTTTCACATACCATGACGCACCTGTGTGTCTCGACTATGACGGACCATTTTCTTACAATGACTGTGCCTAGGCCTATTTAAACGTATACAAACTGACGCACCCCATTCACCATGCTGTGACAGACCAAATGCTTCCATGACGGTACCCTGCGTCATTATTTGTTGGTAAATGACCCACCCATGGCACCATTCCCGGGGGTCGAGGGGTGCGTCTTACAATTGATAGGTGTATTATTCTTATTTATTGGTCTTATGTGTTCATTTATGAAAACTTGAGACAAAGTAAAATGTCAGACAAGTATTCCTAGTCCTACCCGAGTCTCAATGTGTGCACAAGTGATTTTAATGTATCATGGAAATGACCACCAAAGTGAACATGTGCATTATGTGCATGGGAATGGAAATATATAAATATAATTTTACCTCACAAAAGGTCATTTTAGGTTCAGGGTAAGGTGGTGGGAAGTGATTACACATGTGACTGGAGCTGAATTTAACTGAATAAATAATTACATGCTGAGTTTCCCTTTTTAGCACTCTACCTTAAACAACAGCAAAAGCAGCAACAATAACCGGACTCTACCATTATCACCACAACATAAAACTTTGACTACACACAACAGCAGCAACAACAAATCGTGCTTTACTTGATATACTGATATTGTATGAAGTAAAATGACACTCTTCATAATTCATGTGTATTGTATTGAGTCTTGGTTATATATTTATGCCTTTATTCACTGATGTTCTCTCAACTTTTGTTTCTTTCTACAGTGACTACTTGTTCAAACTTCTTTTAATTGGTGATTCAGGTGTTGGAAAATCATGTCTTCTCTTACGATTTGCAGTAAGTATTTAGTTCCTGAGGAAAAGTAATCTATGAACAGAAAAAAATCAGGGAATGATGTAGATTTGGTGGTTGGGTAGAAACTATGGATAGCTTCACATGATAATAGTTCAGAAGTGCAGCTTTATATTACTATTTACCTGTTGGAGACAATTTGATTTCCCTCTAACACACATGCTCCATAGACTGTAGATGTGTTCCGAAATATCTTGTTTTTAATCTCCAGCGGGTTAAAAGTTTGTCAGTAAGTGGAATTAATTGTTGGTGACTGAGAATGAGATATTTGGACCTGAGGTTTACGGAAAATGCATTGTATAGTGAAATCAAATCATCTCCAGTGGGTTAAAGGGGAATGAAACCCAGACATCTACTTGCATTCAATGAATAGATAGCAATAAGAGAAAGAAAATGGTGAAAGTTTGAGCAAATTTGATTGAACCGTTCAAGAGTTATGAATGTTCAAAGTTTACTTAATCCTTATTATGGAAGATTCTTAAATTGGCAACTCTACCACTTTTTGAGATGAAAGTGTGGAGAACTCCCCATTGGTTTTGTACACAAATTTTCACAAATTTGTGTTTTTCTGAAATGTCAGTTGAGAAGGTAATTGTATCCCCCGAACTGTGTTCGGCGGAAACTATGGATTTGGCCTCGTCGCGCCGTGTCCGCCGCAGCCGCGTCCGCCGCCGCCGCAGAGATTTCCTTGTGATCGCTTTACCAACTGCATTTCTTCTCCGATCATCTCCAAATTTGGTATGAAGGTGTATTATGGTAAAGCGAAGACCGCTATTGTTTTTGGTGGTTGCGCCCTCGCTTGGTCCA